>JBBPKA010000128.1:0-90171 GCA_038088995.1 Guyanaporus albipodus
AAAAGAAAAAGTGACTCATGGTATTAAAGAGCATAGGATATAAGTTAGACATCTAAAATATTCTAGTCTAATTCATAATCAAGTGCTTACTGATATTACAATTAAGACTATGGCTGTTGACTGATATTGAGTCATGAATATAACTTGATTTGAGTCAATGTTACTCAAATCACAATATCTTATAAAGTCTAGATCATGTAGACTATTAGCACTTCAATAATACCCCCCCTACAAGTGAAACAAGAGACACATTATTTGGGTAGTCCATCTACCTGGACAACTGTTTTCAGTAATATGATCTTAATGAGAGTGCATGCACTGAACCTGCTTGCCATGGTATTTGGCTGCTGCCTTATTTAACTGGCCAATAAAATAGAAAATATAAGCTGTGATGTGCCCAAACTGAATGATGAGGCATAATGAGATGTGAATTGACCTCCCTGCAGACTATTTCAGACCACAGAATAAGACATATTTGTTGTATCCTCCATGATTCTCTACAGTCCTTTGATGCAATATCTATATTGTCTGCCTGCTGGGAAGCTTTTCCTTATCTGTCCAGACTTTGGCCAGCACAAGTGTCATATATTTGATAGAAATGAATGGTAATAGGGCCAGAGGCACTGTTATTGTTAGTAAGAAAGAAAAAGAACAGCTGCATGACAAGGATATTCTAATTGCTCCAGATCCTATTTTTCACTATATTTTCAGTAATGCAACAGAGAAATCTAATTACAATTAGTTGCATCCTCTAAATTGCCTTTGGGATCCATAGCTAGGTGTAAACACTCACCAATTAACAATTCTATAATTGACAGTGGTAGATCTCCCCCTTTACAAATCCATTGTTTAACTTTGCAATGGTTTTCCAGTGCTCCACATAGGCTCAAACTCAAAGAATGCATGTATCTTAAGAGAGACAATACCAGAAGATCTAACATACTATGAAATTGATTAGAACTAACATAAATTAAAAGTAAAGAACCTTAGAGTAGAGTCAGCATGCTCCATTCAATGATGAATGCATATCTTCAGTTCTCTACTAAACACTGCTGTGAAGAATCATCATGTCAACTCTGATATCTGACTGGTCTGACCTCTCATTAGTAAATTTCAAAGGTGTGAAATGGATTTCATGTCCATTCTAACTATCTCTTTATTCTTGTTTGTAGATATTGTAGATCATGAGGAAAAGGCCAGGTGTCTCAGTGAGTCATTCTCTAGTTCAGACATTTCATCCTGGAATTCCATAACTTTTTTCATGCCAAAAGCTATTATAATGACAAGTTTCAACATAGATGTAACAGTGATAGAAAAGTATATGAATGAGTTGCAGTCAATGGTGTAGGAATACTGGCCAAAATACAGCAGAGTTTCAAGCTTTGAAAAAGACATCTGAAAGATTAGATAACTGGGGATGCATGATCACTGTTGAGATCAATACTCAATTGTCACACAATGACAACAAACTGAGATATATATCTACAGTATGAGTTCTTTATATATGAAAAGAAATATATGTGTATAAAAGAAGAAAGAAAAGGGGCATGTGCTCATCATATGGATGAGCACAGTGATAGGTTGAAAAGAAAATATACAATAATGTATCATATGGAAAAACAATATAAAGCACATATCCAGAAAAATACCTATGGTTTGGAAATGGAAATGTATGTCCATTCACTCTGGATATGAGCATGCTTGTATATTCCAATAGTATTGTCAACTTGTTGTGGCACTGGCTTTTGGATATAATCTTTTAACCTAAATCATTATAAGTCCCCAACAAAAAACATCATTTCTGTCAATTATATTAGAAGGTGGAGGGATTTGTTGTTGTGATGGAAATTGTTCCTTAACAAATGAGAACAATTTACTTTTATTGAAGATAGAATGGATTGATCACCAACTTGGATTTAATTTGAGTTTATAAGCTCTGTTTCCTATTTTTTTTATGATCAGGAAAGAACCATAATATTTGTCATCTAATTTCTTGATTGGTCAATCCATCTTTATAAAAGAAGTATATACTAGTATGAGATCTCCAGGAACAAATCTGGGTTTTTCTTGGATATATTTGTTGTGATTTTCCTTCATTCATTGGGCCATCTTTTTTAGATTTTCTTTCACCTCTTTTTGTATTTTGTTCATTCTTGTTATGAACTGTTTTGCTAATTTGTTTTTTACTTGAACTTTGTGATTTGTATGAATCATGGATGAATGGCATCTAAAAGGTATTATCACCATTCCTTCAGCACAAACATGATTTCTGACATTTTTAGATTATAAAATAGCCAACTTACTATTTGGATTTTACTAGACTCCAAAGGCAATATTGATCAAGTGCTGATAAGACAATAGGCAGAGATGCTGAAGTAAGTGTTAACCTGAGTCAAGGTGTCTAGGGAATCTGCCACTATATCTTCAGACAGTGGAAATTATCCAATAGAAAGTGGAAGAAACTCCAAAAAAGATAAGACTGGGAGAAACACCTCTAGTTTAGCCACCTTATATACTATTCAATTAGAACTCCAAAGCAGAGCTTAAAAGTACATTAGAGTAGATAATAGATAACTGGATCATATCCTATTGGTCAGAGATAACTAACCTAATCCTTGCATATGGTATGAGATAAGAATAACTTATGCTATTGGCTTGACAAAATGGGGCTGTGGTTGCTGACTGAGCAATAACTCAGGGCTAAGTCATAGTGAGTCAGGATAAGTCACTATCTTGAGATAAGGGTTGTGTCAGGATTGAGAGTATGATGTTATAGATAAGCAATAAAAGATAAGAGTCTAGATTGTTGGCTATGTTTAATGGATCTAGGCTTGTGATATCATAATGATGTCATAGATCTGGATGTGTCCATCATGTGACTTGTCATGTGATGTGGCTGTGTAAGTCACATGACCTATAAAGACTTGAGTTGGAGAGAATGAAGAGGTGAGTAAGGGAAAAATGATGGAAAAATAGGAATAAAATAAAGGAGATATATAGCATTCATAACATGGACTAGATATTCAAGGCATCTATTCTTGAATCTTGAATCAACAATGAATTCAACTTCATATTGTTCTTCACAATCTTCTATTATCAGAACTGGTCCAGATTTGAATGTGAGTTGACCAGTAAGGCATTCTTTGTATGGTTTGATATGCAATACATTTACAACTGGATGAATCTTTATTGATAAAGAAAGGCAGAGTTTATAGGCATTGGTTCCTTTAATGTCAGTGATGTTGTATGATCTAATCCATTATTCCATTAATTTGCATGATGCACAAGGTAACTTTAGATTTTTAGTTGAAAGCCAGATTTTATCACCAATAACATATTGTGGTGCTATTGAGTGGTGTTTGTCTGCTTGAATTTTCATTCAAGTTTGTACTGTCACCAAATTTTGTTTAACTTGTTTAACTGTGTCTTTGATCTTCTCAACAAAGTCATCAGCAGCAGGTGATTTTGACTGATGTTGTTCAAATCCAAGTCAAGGTGTGTAGAAATGTGTGACATCAAAAGATGCCTTCTCTATAGAAGTTTGCCTTTCTGAGTTGTATAAGAATTGTACAATTGGTAACCATTCAATCCATTTATGTTGTTTTTCTAATGTGAAGATATGAAATATTGTTGAAGGTCATGATTCATGTGTTCAGTTTGTCCATCTGTTTGTGGATGAAAAGCTATAAAAAGTTTTGGTATGATTCCAAGCTTTTTGCATAAATCTTTTATAACATGTGATGTGAATTGTGATCCACAATTTGAGATTATGGTTCAAGGAAGGTCATGGATTTTCCATATATGTGTCAGATAGAGTTTTGCTGTTTCTAGTATAATGATTGATTTGTTGCATGGCACCAATTCTGTTTCTTTAGAAAATCTGTCAACTATAACCAAAATGGAGTCATATCTATTGGATTCTGATAGATCTATGATGAAATTAGCAGAGATGTCTTGCCATGATCCATCAGATATTGGAAGTAGTTGAAGTTTTCCTGATGTTGCAAGGTTTGAATCCTTAAATCATATATAGTGATCACAGTAAGATATATAGTCTTTTACAAATATAGAAAGATGTAATCATATGTATGATTATTGGATCAATTATAGTGTCTTATCATATTCTGGATGTCTTGTGACAGGGGTGTCATGGTGTAATCAAAGAATTTCCATCTTGAGGTCATGATCATCTGATATGATGAGCTTGTTATTGTCCTAACAAGATTTTTTGATCTTTTGACTTCTTCTAAGCTGAATGTATCATCTGTGTTGATTTGAACTGTTTTGATCATGGAATCAGAGATGATCTGGATTTCTTGATTGTCTTGATTTATTTTTTTGATATGGTTTTCTCTTCTGGATAAAGTATCTGCTTTTACCATTGAGTTCTTGCCTTGTGGACCCATTTGAAATTGAATCTTGATAGATATTGGGTCCATCATGCTTGTCTTCAGTTTAGATTCTGATGTTGCATAAACCATTGAAGATTTGCATGATTATTCCAAATTTCAAATTCTTGATGAACTCCTTTGAGGTAGTGTTGCCATTGTTCCAATGCTCTGATGACACTGAGCATTTCTTTATCTACTACAGGATAATTGTGTTCTATGGAGTTAAAGGAGTATGAGGAGTATGTGGCTGGGTGTCATTTGTCATTTATCTGGATAAAAAGCACTATGCCTGATGTAAAGTCTAAGGCATCTGTTTCTAGGTGAAACTGTACATCTATGTTAGAGTATGCAAGAATTGAAGCCATAGTGAATCTTTGCTTGAGTTTATTAAAGACTGATCCCTGCAATTCTATCCAAATAAATAATGTATCTTTCTTCATTAGATCTATAAGTGGTCTTGCAAGTTTGGAATATCCATTGATGAATTTTCAGTAGAAATTTGCTAGTCTAGGGAAGCTTCTGACAGCTTTGACAGAGGAAAGTGTGGATCATTTGAGGATAGCTTTCACTTTTGTGTTGTCCATCTGAATTCTATTTTTGTTTATGATCATCTTAAGGAATTCAACTTCTTTGGTTCTGAAGGTACACTTTTCAAGTTTAACAAAGAGGTTGTTCTTCTTGAAAATTTTGAGAACTTGAAGAACTACCTTGTCATATTCTTTAGCATTGTTGATCTTCATAAAGATCATGAGATCATCCATGTAGATGACAACTATTGTGCCCATGTTTGTGAATATTTCATTTATCATGGTTTGAAAGATTGATGGGGAGTTGTAGAGTCCAAAGAACATTATAAGCAGTTTGAAGGATCCTCTATGGCATATAAAAGTGGCTTTCCATTCATTGCCTTCTTTAATGTATATATTGTTGTATCTTCAACATAAGTCCATTTTGGTGAAAAGCTTTGCACCTTTAAGCTTGTCAACAAGTTGAGAGATAAGCAGCAAGGGGTAGTTGTCTTTGACAGTGTGTTCATTAAGGTAATGGTAATCTTGTACCATTCTTTTTTGTCCGTCTTTCTTTGGGACAAAGAATACTGGTAATATTTGTAGAGATTTGCTGGATCTAATATATCCTTTTCACAATTGATTGTCAATGAAGTCTGTAACTTCTTGTTGTTTGTTAGGAGATAATGAGATGTTTGACCTTTCTTTGCTTAAAAGAATTTCTGAGATCTATCACATGATCCCATGATTTCCTAAGGAGCATATGCTCTGATTATTTTTTTGAGATGACATGGAGATACTTGTGATATTCTGTTGGAACAAGTTCTTTCACTAGTGTCTCCTTCTGCTTGAGAGAGTTTTCTTTCTTGAGAGCATATATATATTGAATTGAATCTTGTTCTTCTGATTTGATTTGACATATAAATGAAGATTTATTGTTCAACACAATATAGTCTATTGGGCATCTTGACAATTTGACTGTTCTGGTTGTCCAATCGATTTCCAGATTGTGGTGTTTAAGCCATATGTAATCAAGAATAAGTTGGTGTTTTCCTAAGTCAGTGACTTTGATGGTAACATATTCACAGTGTTCTTGATAGTCTATAAGTATCTCTGCTGCATGGGTGATGTTTTCAGCAGAGTTTGGGATTCCATCTACATTGTGGACTTTTATCAGTTTTGGGAGCTGTTTGAGGGGTAATTTGATTTTCTTGGTCCATGTTTGATTAACAAATATAACATTAGCTCCATTGTCTATGAGTGCAGAAGCTTTGATGAATTAATGATGAAATATAAGGGGGGCAATTTGAATAGATATAATATCTTGTTTTGAAAACAATCTAATCTTGAGATCTGCAAAGGAGGATGTGTATAAGTTAATTCCTGTGGATCCAAATTTGTTGTCTGCTCTTTTTGTTGTTGGTAGCTTGGCTACTTCAACTACTTTGAGAGAATGGATTTTTTCTATAATGAGTTGTGCAATATGATCATCTGGATTTACCTTGAATATTTCTGTTTCTTGATTGATTAACAGAATCATAAGGTTACCTTGGTAATCAGAGTCTATGACACTTGCACCAGTATAGATTCTAGATTCAACTACTAGTCCACTTCTAGAAGCAATTCTTCTATAGGCATCTAAAAGTATTGTCACTTGGATATTAGTGTCAATGACAGATTGCTGTTCTGGTAAAATATCTTTAGATTCTGAGAAATAGAGATCTAGTCCTACAGCATGTTTTGATCTGTGAATTGGAATTTTTGCATTTTTGGATGTCTTTCAAATTGGTAATTTCAAGGGTAGAGGGGTTTGCATAACTTGTTTGGAAGTGGTTTTGCAAACTTGAACATCCCAATGATTTAAGCCTGGGAGGCTTTTTCATTGTATTTGTAATCTTTCATATTAAAGAAGAATGCCTTTATTTTTTCATAATTTAGGCCTCTAATGGCATAAGGAAGATCTTTATCTTTTGAATTAGAATCCATGTCTAAGGCTCAGACTTTTCTTGATTTCTTGAATCTTCTGTTCTTACCTTTGTATTTATCTTTTAATATAAGTCCTTTTATGAACTTGGACCTATTTATTAGATAAAACTTGAAAAGGTGTGAATGTCTTGCTGTTTTGTGACATATGTAACATTCTTTTGAGTATTTGTCTGCCCAATGTTCTTCTTTGCAATTGTAGCATTTTGCAATTTCTAATGCATATACATCCATAGTATATTCATTATGTTTGGACTGATACAGAGAAATTTTCCTTGAGGAGGAAAAGAGGCAATACTCTTCTTTTGTATGACTAATTTGTCAAATGACTTGAACCATTTCTTCCACTGAATGCCTTTATTGTTTGATTTGGAACATCTCTTCTATAATGTTCTTTCTTGTGTTGTTTACTAACAACCAAACTCTAAAGTGATCTAATATTCCAGATTAATGGAAGAAGATTTGCCATTTCAATATAAATACATTGGTTGAGAGATGATCTTGTCTGAATTGACTGATTTCTTTGATTGCCCAATCTTTTTGCAACTGGGATTGAAAGGTTTCTTCAATCTTCCTTGTAAGGTGTCACTAGCTTGTAAGATTAGAGGTTTGATCTACAAGTTTAGTGATTTCAACTTCAGCAAAATGTGATCCTTTGAATCCTTTTAGTCTTGACAGGATTGCATAGGCACATGCTCTTATGAATGCTACATATCTCCCTTATTTTATTTCTATTTTTCCATCATTTTCCTCTTATTTATTCTTTTATTTCCTCCAACTCAAGTCTCAACAGGTCATGTGACTTACACAGCCACATCACATCACAAGTCACTTGATGGGCATATCTAGACCTATGACATTATCATAACATCATAAACCTGGGCCCATCAAATACAATCTATGACCTAGATTCTTATCTTTTAGTACTTATTTATAATATCATATTCTCAACCCTGATACAACCCTGATCTCAAGATAGTGACTTATCACTTAGTCAGCAGCCACAGCCTTACTTTGTTAAGCCAATAGCATAAATCACTCTTATCTTACACCATATGCAAGAGTTAGATTAGTTATCTCTGACCAATAGAATATGATTCAGTCATCTATTTTCCTATCCTAATGTACTTTAAGCTCTGCTTTGGAGTTCTAATTGAATAGTATATAAGGTGGCCAAACTGGAATTGTCCCCTCCAGTCTTGTCCTTCTTGAAATTTCCTCCACTTTCTATTGGATAATCTCCACTGTCTGGAGATATAGTGGCAGATTTCCTGGACACTTGAACTCAGGTTGATGCTTACTTTAGCACCACCAGTTTATTGTCTTATTCAGCACTCAACTTATATTGCCTTTGGAGTCTAGCAAGATTCAAATAGTAAGTTGGCCATTTCATATGCTTTAATGCTTACTTCTGTATTGAATTATCCTAGTTCAATGGTGCTAGGGACTAGGGTGGAGAATTACTTGGGATTGCAATTGATCCATGCCTTGATTTTAGTCCACCATTCTTTAAACTTTGATGGAGATCCATCATAGGTTTCAGAATCTGAAAATACTTCTATTTTCAAAGATCCTATAAATGGTTGAGGTTCTTGGCTATGAGTTCCTGTTTCTGTCCATTTGTGTAAATCAAAGAGTTGCTTGGAGCAGTTCTCAGCTTCATGTTATATTGTAACTGTATCAATTAATTATTGAGCTGTGGTCCTAAGATTTGCTTCAAGTTAGATTCTATTGGCATTTACTTGATTGAGTTGTTGTTCTGCATTTTGTAATGCTGTTAGAACAGCTACCCATTCTTGTTGAGTAATGCATGCTGCATTGGCAGTGGCACTGGGTGAGGCTAGGTTAGACATGTTAAATGAATGAGATGGGAAGAAAGTTTGTATTAACTCAGAAGAGTTAGTATTCATATAATAAGGGTAATTACTGTGTCTATATATATCTCTTGGTGTATACTATGGGATATAGTGAGATCACAGAGTTAGTGTGCAATAATGGCCTGTCAGTCACTATTGCTCTAGGTGGAACTTGAAAAGGAGGAATCTCTATATCTTGAAAAGAGTAAGATTCAATATCTTGAGTTTCTTGATGGAAGTGTTGGATACATGTAGTGAGAGAGGTGACAAGAAGAAGAATAATGAAGAAGAGAACAATGATTAGGATGATATTTATCAACCACCAACTGTTATTATTGTTGTTGTTCCATGAATTATTGGCAGTGTTGAGAACAACAGAGACTGGTGATTTGATGGTGAATCTATAAGTGTGGTTAGGGGCTCTAAATGAAAATTGGATGAAAATGGATTGATTTCTATTCTTGAGGATGGAGAAAACTATAATTGCTGTAAAATAAAGTAGAATTGTAATGGTGAGAATGAGGATTGCAAGTGTGCAATTCATTCATTTTTGCATAAGGTTTCATCTTCTAAAAAAGAGTCTTTTTATGTAGGTCTCAGGAAAAGATTGATTTCTACTTGTGCTGCATGAGCTCTAATTTGGCAGGCTTTTTCAGCATAAACTTTGAGAATCTCTTTTTATTTTTTTCTTGGTATGGGATGAAATTGCTGAGGCAACTGTTGAGGGGCTTGAAAATATTCTCTTAGGTTCTCAGCTGCATCTTGGTGAGTAAAAGGAACTCTATTTTCATAAGAGAAAGGAGCTCTAAGTTTGACTATGATAGCTCTAGTGTCTATTGTAATTGTGGTGGTAATGGTAAGGTAGTTGGAGGTGGTGGTGAGGGTATAGAGTAGAGATATAAGGCCCAAAGTCAACACCAGGATTATAAGGATGAATCCAAGTACAGTTAGTAGGAGGATGAGAACAGAGATGTCTCTTTTTATTTGGTACTTGGTAGAAGTGATGTCATCATGGTGGCAGATTATAATCTGGCTGTCTCTCTATGTTCAATAGTAGCAAGCTATTATAAGCCCAGTTGAATTTCTTCTTAAATAAGGTTGTTAATATTTGCATTGATCTATATTTAATATAGAAATTTATGGATACCAGAACCAACAGCTATAGTATCTGATCTATAATGGAGTGAGTGTGAAGTGGATGCTCTAGGGCAATAGTTTGATAACATGTGGCTAGAGAATAAGTGATAGGTGCAGATGGTCAATGGTAATGGTATAGGGTATGGTATTATTCTTATGGGATATCACTCTATTGGTTTACTGAAAGAAGTCAGTGATCTCTCAGGTGTGGAGTATGCTGGTGAGTGGCTAAACTAATCAGGTCAGTCTAATGTCTGTTCACAAATAAGTGATGGTGGTGAACAAGCTAGTTACTGCTCAAATGAATGAAGAATGAGGCTTAACTCTCTGGTAATCTTATATGACTTGACAAAGCCCTTGACTAAGCTTGTAGTCTTGTGTTATCCTGTGCTAATGTCAGCTATTTCCTAATGGCTATGTACAACTGGTCAATATCAGGTGAGGAGAATATCTTCCTTCTTTATAACTGCAATTGGGATTTCTTGTCCAATGTTCCTAGCATATGAGGCATCAAATATGACTTACAAAAGGATGGACACTAGTAACAGCAAGTATCAGTCTTGTCTTATAACCTGCACCAAGTTATACTAACTGGTGGCTGACTCAATTTCTATTGGATAATCTCCACTATCCAAAGATATAGTGGCAGATTCCCTGAACACCTGGACTCAGGTTGACACTTACTTCAGCACCACTAGCCTATTGTATTATTAGCACTTGACTGATATTGCCTTTGGAGTCTAGCAAGATCCAAATAGTAAGTTGGCCATTTCATATACAAACTGGTTTGCCCTTAGAGTCTTTTGTTTGTTTAATTTCAAATAAATTAAATTTATTGAATGAAACTACATGTTCAAGGCTAGATTGACTCTTTTTATCTAATCTTGCTTTGCAAAATCCTCAAATTTGGCCTTAAGGATCCTATTTTCAGCTCAGATTTCCTCTAGCTATTTCATTATTATTTCTAGAGCAGTTTCCTTGGTTGTAACTTCCCTGATTTGTTGTCATGATTTAAAGTGTATTTTTTAGGGCCAAGGATCTCCATAGTGCCTGCAAATACCCTTAGCCTGGGTGGCATCTATGTCCATAGGGACATCTTGGCCTCTATATATTCCAGGTTGATTTTTGTATGGAGCTTGGGGAAAAGAGGAGGAGGAGAGCTTTGAAATATTATCTCTTGTTCCCATCTATTTCCAATGCTCTTGTTAGGAGATACTAGAGGGATTTTCTTTGAGAATTCCTAGAAATGGAAATGAAAAAAATATCCTACCCTATACTTGTAGTTGTTGATTTCCACCAAGACTTGATCTACCTTGGTAAAGGCAAATTTCCATGCAAAGAAAGACATGTTGTTAAAGAGGATAGGAGTTGCTTGCTCAATGTATTTGACAACTTCATTTCAAATACTGTTGTGCATTGAGTTTACAAGTGTCCTTGTATTCCAGTTAGCTTCTAGAATAAGATGCTTCATTCTGACAAAGAAATCTTCTACTATCTTTGTTTTTTCTTGCTTGATTATCAGTAGTTTTTTTTGATGTGATGATCCAGTGCTGCCAATTGGAACATGAGAACCAAGTACTATTGGAATTGCCATAATATTTCCACTTGGTCTAGATGTTTGATAAAGTATAGATCAGCAAATCAGTCCATTGTGTTATTATTCTTCATGTATAAGAGAACAATCAAAATTGCTTTCCAATTGGACAGTTATCAATCAAAGCCTTGGAGATAGAGGCTAATCTGCCTCTGCCTCTGTCATGATATGAATTTTGTTTGCCTCTAGTAAAGTTGTTGGGCTATGCAACAATGGATTTCCCTAATAGCTGCTGCTTAGCCAGTTTGAAGAAGCATTCTTGTAAAAAGAGAAATGTCCTGCAAGGCTGGGAAGAGAGTATGGAGATATAGGCCAGCTATGTAGCAAAAGGAGATGTTGGTCAAGACTAGGTGGAGTGTTAGTTTTGGCCCTAAAATAGCCAACTTACTATTTGAATCTTGCTAGACTTCAAAGACAATATAAGTTGAGTGCTGAATAAAACAATAGACTGGTGGTGCTGAAGTAAGCATCAACTGGAGTCCAAGTGTCCAGGGAATTTGCTACTATACCTCCAAATAGTGGGGATTATCCAATAGAAAGTGGAGAAAAACTTCAAGGAGAACAAGACTGAAGGGGACACCTGCAGTTTGACTACCTTATATACTATTCAATTAGAACTATGAATCAGAGCTTAAAAGTACATTAGGATAGGTAATAGATAACTGGATCATATTCTATTGGTCAGAGATAACTAACCTAACTCTTGCACATGACATAAGACAAAAGTGACTTATATCATTGGCTTAACATAGCAGGGCTGTGGATTGCTGACTGAGTAATGAGTCAGTGCTGTGCTCTGATGAGTCACTATCTTGCAATAAGAGTTATGCCAGAGTTAAGGATATGATGTCATAGATAAGCAATAAAAGATAAGAGTCTGGATTGTTGGCTATGTTGGTGGATCTGTGTCAAGTCTAACCCTCTAGAGTCAAATCCAACCAGAGGGTATGTGGTTCAATGGGGGGAGGAGATAAGGGCAAAGAAAGTCCAGAGTTCAGACAAAGGAAATAAAGCAGGAAGGACATAGGGGTGAAGACATTGGCACAGACTTATGTATTACATCCTTATATAGAGCCAGATCCTTATATTTCAAAGAGATGGAGTAGAGATCAGAGGTTGGACAAGAGGAAGGGGAGATTCAGTTTGATATTCATACTGCCTAAAAAATACAGGAGGAGCAAGGGATTAAATACTAATATTATAAGGAATAAAGAGATATAAAACAGAGTGGTCATATGATAAATAGTCAAAATAAAACAGTATGTATTAAGAGATGTTAAAGTCTGTTAAAAGAGTTGGATATGAAATACAAGTAGAAATAGACCAGATAAATGCATAGGATAAAGGTTTAGGCACTTTTGGGATGATTAAAAGTAATGGAAGAAGTTAATCCAAAATAGAAAATGAATTCTAAAATATAATTCAATAGAAATATAGAGGATGATGGGATGAAGCAGGGGCAGAGATAATTGGAGGGGTGGAATGGAGGTTGGAGAATAGGATATGTCAGTGACCCTCTATTAGAACCAAGTACTCAAGGCTGCAGTGGAGCAATATAAAATAGCCAACTTACTACTTGGATCTTACCAGACTTTGAAAGCAATATCAATTGTTTGCTGATAAGACAGTGAGGCAGGGATGCTGAAGTAAGTGTTAACCTGAGTCAAGGTGTCCAGGGAATCTGTCACTATACCTCCATACAGTGGAGATAATCTAGTAGAAAGTGGAAGAAACTCTAAGGAGGACAAAACTGGAAGAAACACCTTTAGTTTGGCCATCTTATATACTATTCAATTAGAACTCCAAATTGGAGCTTGAATTACATGAGAGTAGGTAAATAGATAACTGGATCATATCCTATTGGTCAGAGATAACTAATCTAACCCTTGTACATGATACATGATAAGAGTGGTTTATGCCATTGGCTTGACAAAGCAAGGCTGTGGCTGCTGACTGAGCTGCTGACTGATTGATGAGTTAGTGCTGTGCTTCAATGATTCATTATCTTGAGATAAGGGCTGTGCCAGGATTGAGGATATGATATCATAGATAAACAATAAGTGATAAAAATCTAGATTGTTGGCTGTATTGATGGATCTGTGTTATGATGTTATTGATGATGTTATGGGTCTGGGTGTGTCCATCATGTGACTCATCATGTGATGTGGCTGTGTAAGTCATGTGACCTATGGAGACTCAAGTCAGGAAGAATGGGAAAAAAAGTAAGGGAAAAATAGTGGGAAAATAGAAATAAAATAAGGGAGATATGTGGCATTTGTAACATGATTCCCTTCTTAAAGATCAACTTCTAGGTGATTGAAAGAAAATATTGACCTTTTAGATATCAGTTTTCCACAATGGTAGAATATGTCAAGAAATTATACTTTGGTCATTCAAAGTTTTTGAGGTGCACTTGGTTGTGATTTGTGGAACTTTGCAATTGCATCTGGTGCATTTTTGAGATTAGCAACTGGTTCCCATGTGCATTCATCTTCATATCCTTTCCAGTGGACTAAATATTCAAGACATCTGTTTTTGAATCTTAATTAAATGATAAATTTAACTTCAAATTGCTTTTTATGATCTTTTGTAATCAACACTGGTCCTGATTTGAATGTAGATTGATCTTTAAGGCATTCTTTGTATGGTTTAATATGTGATACATTTACAATTGGATAAATCCTCATTGATGAAGGAAGATGAAATTTGTAGGCATTGGTTCCTTTGGTGTCAATGATGTCATATGGTCTGATCCATCATTCCATTAGTTTGCATAAAGCACAAGATAGCTTTAGGTTTTCTGTTGAAAGCCAGACTTTATCACCAATAGCATACTGTAATGCTGTTGAGCAATATTTGTCTGCTTGAGCTTTCATATGTAATTGTGCTTTTGACAAATTGTTTTTGACTTGTTCAACTATGTCTTTGATTTTGTCAACAAAGTCATCAGCAGTGGGTGCTTTTGACTAATGTTGTTCAAATTCAAGTTAAGGTATGTAGGAATGTGTGACATCAAAAGATGTCTTTTGTGTAGAGGTTTACCTTTTTGAGTTGTATGAAAATTATGTGATTGGTAACCATTCAATCCATTTGTGTTGTTTTTCTGATATAAAGATATGAAGGTATTGTTGAAGGTTGTGATTCATTTGTTCAGTTTGTCCATCTATTTATGGATGAAAAGCTATGGAAATTTTTGGCATGATTTCTAGCTTTTTGTACAAATCTTTCATGACATGTAATGCAAATTGTGGTCCACAATCTGAGATTATTGTTTAGGGAAGGCCATGGATTTTTCAAATATGTGTCAGATAGAGTTTTGCTGTTTTAATAGCTGTAATGGTTTTGTTGCATGGCATGAATTCTGTTTCTTTAGAAAATCTATCAACTACAACCAAGATGGAGTTGTATCCATTGGATTCTGGTAAATTTGTAATGAAATCAGCAGAGATCTTTTGTCATGGTCCATCAGGAATTGGTAGTGGTTGAAGTTTTCCTGATGTTGCAAGGTTTGAATCCTTGAATTGTGCACAGCAGTTATAGTATGAAATGTACTCTTTCACAAATGTTGGTAGTTATGGCCATGTGTATGATTGTTGGATCAATTATAGTGTTTTGTCATAACCTGGGTGTCCTGCAATGGGTGTATTGTGGTGTAATCAGAGGATTTCCAGTTTTAGTTCATAATCATCTGGTATGATGAATTTGTGATCATTATATTATGGTTCTTTGATCTTTTTGACTTCTTTTAAAATGAATGTATTATCTGTGTCAATTTGAATTGTCTTGATCATGGAATCAGGGATGAGCTGGATTCCTTGATTATCTTGATCTATTCCTTTTATATGGTCTTCTTGTCTGGATAAAGTGTCTGCTTTTATCATTTGAGTACCTGCTTTGTGAATCCATTTTAAATTGAATCTTGATAGATATTGGATCCATCCTACTTGTCTTTGGTTTAGATTTTGATGTTTCATGAACCATTGGAGATTTGCATGATCATTCCATATTTTAAATTCTTGGTATGCCCCTATGAGGTAATGTCTCCATTGTTCCAGTGCTCTTATGACACTGAGCATTTCCTTATTTGCAATGGGGTAGTTGCATTCTACAGGGTTAAAGGAATAAGAGGAAAATATGACTGGATGCCATTTGTTATTTATTTGGATTGATAAGACTACACCTGATGTAAAATCTAAGGCATCTGTTTTGAGATAAAATTGTGTGTCAATATCTGGATATGCAAGAATTGAAGCCATGGTAAATCTTTGCTCGAGTTCATTAAAGGCTATTTCTTGCTCTTGTATTCAAATAAATGGGGTGTCTTTCTTGGTTAGATTGATGAGGGGTCTTGCAAGTTTAGAATATCTATTGATGAATTTTTGGTAGAAGTTTGCTAGTCTGAGAAAACTTCTAACAGCTTTGATGGAGGAAGGTGTTGGCTATTCAAGAATAGCTTTCACATTCATATTATCCATCTTAATTTCATTTTCATTTTCTATCATTCCAAGGAATTCAATTTCTTTGGTTTTGAAGGTATACTTTTCAGGTTTAACAAAAAGGTCATTCTCATTGAAGAGTTTGAGAACTTGAAGAACTATTCTGTCATGTTCTTTTGGATCATTGGTCTTTGTAAAGATCATGAGGTCATCTATACGGATGACAACTGTTGCATCCATGTCTATGAATATTTCATTTATTATAGTTTAAAAAGTTGCTGGGGAGTTCCAGAGTCCAAAGAACATTACAAGAGGTTCATAGGATTCTCTATGGCATGTGAAAGTAGCTTTCCATTCATTACCTTTTTTAATACATATATTGTTATATCTCCAATATAAATCCATTTTGATAAAGAGCTTTGTGTCTTTAAGCTTATTAACAAGTTGGAAGATGAGTGGCAATGGGTAGTTGTTCTTGATGGTGTGTTTGTTAAGATAATGATAATCTTGTACCATTCTTTTTCATCTATCTTTCTTTGAGATAAAGAATACTGGTGATGTTTGTGGAGATTTGCTGGATCTGATATATTCTTTTCATAATTGATCATTGATAAATTCATTTACTTCTTATTGTTTGTCAGAAGAAAGTAGGATAATTTGACCTTTCTTTGGTTTAAAAGAATTTTTAAGATCTATGGCATAATTTTAAAGTTTTCTAAGGGGCATGCATTCTGATTCTTTCTTTGAGAAGATGTAGAGATACTTGTGATATTCTTTTGGAACAAGTTCTTCCACTAGAATCTCCTTTGATTTGGGAGATTTTTCTTTCTTGAGGGTTTGGATATGTTGAATTGAATCTCTTTCTTCTGATTTGATTGTCCAATCAATTTCTGGGTTATGACATTTAAGCCATGTGTAATCAAGGATAAGTTGGTGTTTTTCTAAGTCAGTGACTTTGGTGGTAACACATTCACAATGTCCTTGATAATCTATAAGGATCTCTGCTGCATGGGTAATGTTTCTGGCAGAGTTCAGTGTTCCATCTATATTATAGATTTTTATGGATTTGGGAAGTTGTTTAAGGGGTAATTGGATTTTCTTGGCCTATGTTTGATCAATGAACATGGTATTTGCTCCAATATCTAATAATTCAGATGCTTTAACAAATTGATGATGAAATCTGAGGGGAGCAATTCAAATAGGCATAATAATATCTTGCTTAGAGAAAGATCTAATCTTGAGATCTTCTAAGGATGACATGCATAAGTTGATTCCTGTAGATTTGAATTTATTGTCTGCTCTTTTCATTGTAGGTAACTCAGCTACTTCAACTACTTCAAAAGAATGGATTTTTTCTATAATAAGTTGTGTAATTCAATCACCTGGATTTACTTTGAATGTTTCTGTTCCCTGATTTATTAGTAACACCATAAGGTTACTTTAGTAATTAGAGTCTATAACTCCTACACCAGTATAGATTCTAGATTTAACAGCCAGGCCACTTCTAGAGGCAATTCTTCTATAAGCATTTAAAAATATTGCCATTTGAATATTAGTATCAATGACAAATTGTTGTCCTGGTGGAATATCTTTAGATTCAGATGAATAAAGATCTAGTCCTATAGCATGTTCTGATCTACAGGTTGGAATTTTTACATTTTTTGATTTTTTTGAATTGATAATTTTGAGAAAGGAGGAGTTTGTATAATTTGTTTGGAATTTGTTTTACAGACTTGAACATCCTGAGGGTTTAAGCCTGAGGGGCTTTTCCCTTGTGTTCAGAATCTTTCATATTGAAAAAGAATGCCTTCATTTCTTTATAGTTAATGCCTCTAATAGCATATAAAAAGTCTTTATCTTCTAATTGTTAAGATTCAGAGTCTTCTGATTTAGAATGTGAATTTAAATCTGTGTCTAAGGCTTGAACTTTTCTAGATTTCTTGAATCTTGTGTTTTTACCTTTTGACTTACCTTTAGATTTGAGTTCTTGCTAAACTTTAATCTGTTCATTGGGTGGAATTTGCAAAGGTGGGAGTGTCATCCTGTCTTGTGACATATGTAACATTCTTTTGAGCATTTGTCTGCCCAGTCTTCTTCTTTGCAATTATAGCATTTTGCAATTTCCAATGCATCTACATCCATAGCATATTCATTATATCTGGACTGATACTGGAAGAATTTCTTGGATTGGGAAAAGAGGCAATACTCTTCTCATTTTTGTGAAGAGTTTCTTTTTTTGAAAAGGTCTCTTCTCTGGAAATAGATCTTGGGATGAGATTGATTCCTACTTGTGCTGTGCAAGCTCTGATTTGTCAGGCTCTTTTAGTGTATTCTTCAAGTATTTCTTGTTGTCTTTGCATAGAGATTATGTGGTGAATTTGTTGAGGCAATTGTTAAGGAGTTTGAAAGTATTCTCTCAAGTTATCAACTGTGCCTTGGTAAGTAAGAGGGGTTCTATTGTTATAGGGAGGAGATGCCCTAAATTCAACTATGATAGATCTAGTGTCTATTGTAGTTGTGGTGGTAACAGTAAGGTAGGTTAAGGAAAAGGTGAGGGCAAAGTGTAGAGACATGAGGGCCAAAGTCAACACCAAGGTTGTAAAGGTGAATCCAAGTATAGTTAGTAGAAGGGCAAGGACAGGGACATCTCTCTCTATCTGGTACTTAGTAGGGGTGATGTTAGATTGGTGTTTGATCATGATTTGGCTATCTCTGTCTATATTCTTCTGCTGTAAGCTGTTGTAAGCCCAGTTGAATTCCTTCTCTAATAAAATGGTTAACATCTGTATTGACCTATATCTCATACAGAAGTTCATGGATACCAGAACCAATAGTGGTGGTGTTTGATCTATGGTGGAGGGAGTTTGGAGTTGGAGTACATGGTCAATAGTTAGATAATATATGGCTAGAGGGGAGAAGTTATATATAGATAGATAGTGGCTGTGGTATAGGGCATGGAGCTATTCTCATAGAATACCAATCTAATGGTTGGCTCAAGAGTGTTGATGACCTTTGAGGAGTAAAATATGCTGGCAAGTGACTAAACCAGTCTGGCCAGTCTTGATTGTTCACATGGTTAAGTGGTGGTGGTGGTGAGCAAGCTAATTGCTGCTCATAGTCTTTGGATTTTATGTCATTTGGATCAACAGATGAGGAAGGTGAGGAGCAAGACTTGACTCTGTTGTATTTCTGTATGACTTGACAAAGCTCTTCCAATGGTTTATAGTCTTGGTTTATCTTGTGCTGATATTAGCTATTCCTTAATGGCTGTGTGCAACTGGTCAATACCAGGTGAGCAGAATGTCTTTCTGCTTTACAATTGCAATCAAAACTTCCTGTCCAATGTTTCTGGCATATGAGGCATCAAATATGACTTGCAAAAGAATGGACACTTATACCAGTAAGTGTCAGTTCTTAGCTTAAGACCTGCACCAAGTATACTAACTGGTGACTAACTTCAGTTGTTAGAGATGGTAAAGGTCAATGATGAAGTGTCTTTAATGGAGATGATACTTGATCCTGATGAGGAATAAGTCCATAAGCAAGAGGTGTATAGCAGAGATAGAGGATGATATAGTTTTATCCTAATGAAGATTAGGATTAAAAGGGATAAGGATAGAGAAGGGGGTGTTGAAGATGGTGAGAAGAGTAAGTCTTGTTCTAATAAAATGGCCAACTTACTATTTAAATTTTACTAGACTTCAAGGACAATATCAATTATTTGCTGATAAAACAATAAGATAGGGATGCTGAAGTAAGCATTAACCTAAATCAGGGTGTCCAGGAAATTCATCACTATACCTCTGAACAGTGGGAATAACCTAGTAGGAAGTAGAAGGAACTCCAAGGAGAACAAAACTAGAGAAGATGCCTCTAGTTTGGCCACCTTATATACTATTCAATTAGAACTCCAAAGTGGAGCTCGAATTACATGAGGGCAGATAAATAGATAACTGGATTATATCCTATTGATCAGAGATAACTAACTTAACCCTTACATATAATATATAATAAAAGTATCTTATGCCATTGGCTTGATAAAGCAAGATTGTGGCTGCTGACTGAGCTGCTGACTAATTGATGAGTCATTATCTTGAGGTAAGGGCTGCACCAGGATTGAGGATATAATGTCATAGATAAGAGATAAGAGTCTAGGTTATTGGCCATATTAATGGATTTGTATTATAATGTCATTGATGATGTCATGGGTTTGGATGTGTCCATTATGTGACTTGTCATGTGATGTGGCTGTGTAAGTCACATGACCTATGGAGACTCAAGTTAGGAAGAATGGAGAGGAAAGTAAGGGAAAAATAGTAGGAAAATAGAAATAAAATAAGGGAGATATGTAGTGTTTGTAACACAATGTTTTACAACAGCACCAAAGTACAAGGGTGGAGATCCAAATGGAATGGATCACTGGAGTGGATAAGGTAATCATCATTTACCAATTGGAGTATAAAGCTATCCTGCAACAGAGATTCAAACTTATACTACTATCATCTGATCATCACTATCATGTCCAGCCTATTCTGCTCCCCCATCTCCAACATCATTACCATTGAGGAGGAGTGCCTCCTGGCACAACTCTGGCAACTGTCACAATAAAGAGAGCAAGAGAGAGTGATGCAAGTATGTTACAAAGCTAAAAAGCATATTTAATATAAGCAAAAGAAATACAAGAGAGAGAAAAGAGCAAGGGTGGTGGCAAAGGAGCAAAAGGCCAAGCTAGAGTGCCAAAGAAAGGTGCTTACAGCCAAGAAGAAGTGGAGAAAGACAGAGGTATGTAAGTCAAGCAGAGAAGTGATAGTACTGATGAAACATAATAGAGAATGAAATAGCCAACTTACTATTTGGATCTTGCTAGACTCCAAAGGCAATATTAATCATATGTGATAAGAAAATAGGCTGGTGGTGCTGAAGTAAGCATCAACCTGAGTCCAGGTGTCCAGGAAATCTACCACTATACCTCCAAACAGTAGGGATTATCCAATAAAAAGTGGGGAAAACCCCAAGAAGAACAAGACTGGGGAGAATGCCTCTAGTTTGGCCATCTTATATACTATTCAATTGGAACTCTGAAGTGGAGCTTGAATTACATGAGGGCAGGTAAATAGATAACTGGATTATATTCTATTGGTCAAAGATAACTAATCTAACCCTTGTATATGATTTGAGATAAAAATAATTTGTACCATTGGCTTGACAAAGCAGGGCTGTGGGTTGCTGACTGAGTGATGAGTTAGTAATGTGCTTTTAATGAGTCAGTATCTTGAGATAAAGATTGCAGCAGGGTTGAGGATATAATATTATAGATAAATGATAAGTGATAAGAGACTGACCATGCTTGAATTCATTCTTATAACCTCAGTATTAACTTTGGTCCTTGTATCTCTATTTTATGCCCTCACCTTCTCCTCAACCTACCTCACCATTACTGTTACAACTATGATAGACACTAGATCTATCATAGTTGAACTTAGAGCTCTCTCTCCCTACCAAAATACAACCTCTTTTACTTGTCAAGATGCACTTGAGTACTTGAGAGAATATTTTCAAGCTCCACAACAATTGCCTCAACACCTTCACTCTATACCAAGGGAAAGACAAAGAGAAATCCTCAAAGTATATGCTGAAAGAGTCCAATAAAGTAGGGCTTGCATAGTGCAAGTAGAAACCAATCTTGCTCTGAGATCTACTTCCATCAAAGAATCCTTCTCAGAAGAAGAAACACTTCACAAAGATGAATAGCTGACACCAGCATAGGATAACATAGGACTATGAGTCAAATGAAGAACTTTACCAAATCATAGAAAACTATTAGAGAGTTGAGCCTTACTTCTCATCCATCTCCTCAAATGTCAAACCAAATAATATTAAACCAGAAGACTACAAGCAGCAACTAGCTTACTCACCACCACCACTTACACATGAACAAACTACTATTCTAGAGTACCCACTTCTCACTCCCACCACCACAGATCAGATATCACAGCTGTTGGTTTTGGTATTTATAAACTTCTACATGAGATACAGATCAACACAGATATTAACTACATTATTCAAGAAGAAATACAGCTGGGCATATAACAGCATGTGACTGCTGAGTACAGATAGAGATTGCCAAATTATAATCTGCCACTGTAATGATATCATCCCTACCAAGTATCAAATAGAGAGAGACATTTCTATTCTTGTCCTTCTATTGACTATACTTGGGTTTATTCTTATAATCCCAGCATTGACTTTGGTCCTCATATCTCTACTCTATATCCTTATCTTCTTCTTCAATTACCTCACCATTACTACCACAACTATGATAGACACTAGATCTATTATAGTTGAACTTAGAACCCCTCTCCCTATTGAAATAAAACCCTGCTTACTTTCCAAGACATAGTTGAGAATCTAAGAGAGTATTTCCAAGCTCTTCAACAACTGCCTCAATGCTTTTGTCCAATATCAAGGGAAAAACAAGAAAAAAGTTTCAAAATCTATACTGAAGGAGTCCAACAGATTAGAGCTCATGCAGCACAAGTGGGAATTAATCTTGCCCTGAGACCTATTCAAGAAGACTCTTCTTCAAAAGAAGAAACTCTACATGAAAATGAATGAACTTCACATTTGTACTCCTTATTATAGCACTCACATTCTTTGTTTGCTTCACAGCAATTATTATTTCCACCATCCCTAAGAACAGAAATCAATCCATTTCCATTTGATTCTCATTCAAAGCTTCTAACCACATCTATAGATTTACAATCAAATCACTGGCACCTATTGATCTCAATATTGCTAATAATTCATGGAATAACAACAACAATTGGTGATTGATAAACATCATTTTAATTATTTTTCTCCTCTTTATTATTGTTTTTCTCATTACTTCTCTCACCACATATATTTGACACTTCCATCAAGAAACTCAAGATATTGAATGTTATTTTATTCAAGATATAGAAATTCCTTCTCTCCAAATCTCATCTAGAGCAATAGTAACTGACTGGCCATCATTATATACTAACTTTGTCATCTCCTTATATCCCATGGTATATATCAAGAGATATATACAGACATAGTAGTTCATTAGACAAGTACTAACTCCTCTGAGTTAATATAAACCTTTTTCTCTATCCAAATCATTCAACATGTCTAATCCAGCTTTATCCAGTGCTGCTGCCAGTACAGCCTATATTACTCAACAAAAATGGATGTTATGAATACTATATATCTCCTTTATTTTATTCCTATTTTCCCACTATTTTTTCTCTACTATTCTTCCTATTCTCTCTAATCTGAGTCTCCACAGGTCACATGACTTACACAGCCACATCACATGACAAGTCACATAATGGACACATCCAAATCCATGATGTCATCAATAACATCATAACACAGATCCATTAACACAGCCAACAACCTAGACTTTTATCTCTTATTGTTTATCTATAACATCATACCCTCAACCCTAGCACAGCCTTGCTTTGTCAAGCCAATGACATAAGCCACTCTTATCATGCACCATATACAAGAGTTAGATTAGTTATCTTTAACCAATAGGATATGATCTGGTTATCTATTTTCCTATCCTTATGTAATTCAAGCTCCGCTTTAGAGTTATAATTGAATAGTATATAAGGCAGCCAAACTGGAGGCATTCCTCCTAGTCTTATTCTCCTTGGAATTCCTCTCACTTTCTACTGGATTATTTCCACTGTCTGAAGGTATAGTGATGAATTCTCTGGACACCTTGACTCAGGTTAATGCTTAGTTTAGCATCTCTGCCTTCCTGTCTTATCAGTGAACAATTGATATTGCTCTTGGAGTCTAATAAAATTCAAGTAGTAAGTTGGCTGTTTCAATAGGTAGCTGTTCTAACCACATTACAAAATACAGAACAGCAACTCAATCAAGTAAACATTGATAGAACCTGACTTGAAGTTTACCTTACAACTGCAGTCCAACAACTAAATAATACAGTCACAGCTTAATACAAAGCTAAGAATTGCTTAAAGCAACTTCTTGGACTATATCAATGAGTAGAAACAGGAATCCATAATCAAGAACCACAACCATTTGCAGGATTTTCAAAAATAGAAATATTTTCAGATCCTGGAATCTATGATGGATCCCCATTAAAATTTGAAGAATGGTGGACCAAGATCAAAGCATGAATAGATTGCAATTTCATGCAATTCTTTATACTAGTTCCAAGTGCCCTTGAACCAGGACAATTCAATACAAAAGTTAATATCAAAGCATATGCCTATACAATCCTATCAAGACTAAAAGGATTCAAAGGATCATACTTTACAGAAAACAAAATTGTAAAACTTGTAAATCAAACTTCTGATCTTACCAGTTAGCAACATCTTACAAGGAAGATTGAAGAAATCTTCTGACCCCAGCTGTAAAAAGACTAGGCAACTAGAGAGATCAGTCAATTCAGACAAGATTATCTCTCCATCAATGCATTTGTATCAAAATGGCAAACCCTCTTCTTTTAATCTGGTATTCCAGATCAATTTGGAGTTTGGTTATTAGAAAACAACATAATGAAGGACATTATAGAAGAGATATTCCAGACCAAATAACAAAAGAACTTAGTTGAAAAAATGGTTCAAGTCATTTGACAAATTAGTCAAATAAAGGAAGAGTATTGCCTTTTTTCCTCTGTAAAGAAATTTTCACCATATCAATCCAGATATGATGAATACAATATGGTCATGAATGTGCTGGAAATTGCAAAATATTACAATTGCAAAGAAGAAGGACATTGAACAGACAAGTGCTTAAAAAAATATCACATATGTCACAAAACAGAAAGATATTCATATTTTTGCAAGTTTCATTGAATGAACAGATCAAAAGGTAAGTCCAAAGGTAAGGACAGAAGATTCAAGAAATTGAGAAAAGTCTAAGCCTTAGATTCAGATTTAGAAGATATAGACCTTCTTCATGCTATTAGAAGCATTAACTATGAAGAAATAAAGGCATTTTTCTTCAATATGAAAGATTCTGAACAAAAAGAAAAAACCTCTCAGGATTAAACCTTTAGGATGTTCAAGTTTGTAAAACCACTTCTGAAAAAGTTATGCAAACCCTTCTATTTTTGAAATTACCAATTTGAAAAACATTAGAAAATGCAAAAATCCCAACTTGTGGATCAGAACATGCTGCAGGTCTAGATCTTTATTCCTCTCAATTTGAAGATATTTTACCAGGACAGCAATCTGTCATTAACACTAATATCCAAGTGGCAATACTTTTAGATGCTTACAAAGAAATCACCTCTAGAAGTGGACTAGCAGTCAAATCTAGAATCCACATCAGTACAGAAATCATAGACTCTGATTATTAAAGTAACCTTATGATTCTATTAATAAATCAAGGAACAAAAACATTCAAGGTAAACTCAGGTGATCACATCACACAACTTATCATAGAGAAAATCCACTCTCTCAAAGTGAAATGGCCAACTTACTACTTGGATCTTACTAGCCTCCAAAGGCAATATCAATTATTTGCTGATAAGACAGGGAGGCAGAGATGCTGAACTAAGCATTAACCTGAGTCAAGGTGTCCAGGAAATCTATCACTATACCTCCAGATAGTGGGAATAATCCAGTAGAAAGTGGAAGGAACTCTAAAGAGGACAAGACTAGAGAGAACACCTTTAGTTTGGTCATCTTATATACTATTCAATTAGAACTCCTAAGCGGAGCTTGAATTACATGAGGGCAGGTAAATAGATAACTGGATCATATTCTATTGATCAGAGATAACTAATCTAACTCTTGCACATGGTACATGATAAAAGTGGCTTATGCCATTGGTTTGATAAAGCAAGGTTGTGGTTGCTGAGTGAGCTGCTGAGTGAGCTATGAGTCAGTACTGTGCTTTGATGAGTCATTGTCTTGAGATAAAGTCTGTGCCAGAATTGAAGGTATAATGTTATAGATAAGCAATAAAAGATAAGAGTCTAGGTCATTGGCTATATTGATGGATCTAGACTATAATGGTATTGATGATGTTATGGGTCTGGGTGTGTCCATCATGTGACTCATCATGTGATGTGGCTGTGTAAATCATGTGACCATAGAGACTTAAGTTAAAGAGAATAGGAAAAGAAGTAAGGGAAAAATAGTGGGAAAATAGAAATGAAATAAGGAAATTAGTTGAAGTAGCTGAGCTACTCTTAACAAAAAGAGTAGATAACAAATTTGAATCTATAGAAATTAACTCATGCACATCCTCCTCAGAAGATTTTAAAATCAAATCCTTTTCAAAACAAGATATTATCATAACTATCTGAATTGCCCTCTTGTTAAGTTTGACTCTCTGGAGTCAAGTCCAACTGGAGTATGTGTGATCCAATGGAGGGAAGAAATCATGATAAAGGAGGTCCAGAGTCCAGACAGAGGAAATCAAGAAGGAAGGATATAAGAGTGAGGACATTAGTGCAGACCTTTGTGTCACACCCTTATATAGAGCCAAGTCCTTGTATTTTAAAGGGATGGAATAGAGATTAGAGATTAGACAAGAAAAAAAAGAGACTTAGTGTGATATTTGTACTGTTCAAAAAACACAGGAGGAGCAAGGCATTAAATATTGAAGTTATAAGGCATGAAGAGATGTTAAAAATGCTATATATTCTCTTTATTTTATTTCTATTTTTCCACCATTTTTCTCTTACTCCTTTTGCCATTTCCTCCAACTCAAGTCTACATAGGCCACATGACTTACACAGCCACATTACATGACAAGTCACATGATGGGCACAGTCTAGACCCATGATGTCACTATAACATCATAGCCCAGATCCATTAATATAGCTCATAACCTAGACTCTTATCTCTTATTTATGATATTATATTCTCAACCCAGGTGCAACTCTTATTTCAAGATAGTGACTCATTGAAGTACAGCAATGACTCATCACTCAGTCAGCAACACACTACCCTACTTTGTTAAATCAATGGCATAAGTCACTTTTATCTCACATCATGTATAAGGGTTAGGTTAGTTACCTCTAACCAATAAAATATAATCCAGTTATATATTATCTACCCTAATGTAATTTTAAGCTCCGCTTCAGAGTTCTAATTGAATAGTATATAAAGCAGCCAAACTAAATATATCCCCTCTAGTCTTATTCTCTTTGAAGTTTTTTCCAATTTCTATTGAATAATCTCCATTGCTTGGAGATATAGTGATAGATTTCCTGGACACCTGGACCCAGGTTAATGCTTACTTCAGCATTCCTATCTACTGTTTTATCAGCACTTGACTAATATTGCCTTTGGAGTTAAGCAAGATCCAAATAGTAAGTTGGCTGTTTCAAAAGATATAAAACAGAGTAATTATATGGTAAATAGTCAATATAAAACAATATGTGTCAAGAGGTGTCAAAGTATGTCAAGAGAGTTGGATATAAAATACAAGTATTTGTAACACTATCCCTTTCTTAAGGATTGACTTCCAGGCAATTGAAGAGAAGTATTGATCATTTCAGAATTGATTTTTTACAATAGTAGAATATGTCAAAGAATTGTGCTTCAGTCATATGAAGTCAGCAAGATGCAGTTGGTTGTGATTTGTAAAACTTGGCTATTGCATTTGGTATATCTTTGAGATTAGCAGCTGGTTCCCATATGTGTTCATCTTCTTCATATTCTTTTTAATAGATGAGATATTCAAGGAGTTTGCTCTTGAGTCTTGAATCTATGATGTATTCCACTTTATATTGTTCTTTACAATTCTCTGTAACTAGAATTGGTCTGGATTTGAATGTAGATTGGCCATAAAGGCATTTTTTATATGGTCTGATGTGTGATACATTTACAACTGGGCTAATCTTCATTGATGAAGGAAGGCAAAGTTTATAGGCATTTGTTCCTTTGATATCAATGATGTTGTAAGGTCCAATTCAATATTGCATTAATTTTTGTGATGCACAAGGTAATTTCAAGTTTTCAGTTGAAAGCCAGACTTTGTTGCCAATATTATATTCTGGTGCTTTTAAGTGATATTTGTTTGCTTGAACTTTCATTTAGACTTGTGCAATTATCAAATTTTATTTGACTTGTTTAACTATGTCTTTGATTTGATCAACAAGGTCATTAGCAGTAGGTGTGTTAGATTGATGTTGTTCAAATCCAAGTTAAGGGATGTAGGAACATATGACATTAAGGATATCTTCTGTGTAGAAGTTTGCCTTTTTGAGTTGTATAAGAATTGTACAATTGGTAACCATTGAATCTATTCATGTTGTTTTTCTAATATGAAGATACAAAGGTATTGTTGAAGGTTGCAATTCATGTGTTCAGTTTGTTCATATATTTGTGGATGAAAAGTTGTGGAAATTTTTAGCATAATTCCTAGCCTTTTATACAAATATTTTATGATATGTGATGCAAATTGTGGTCTGTAATCTGAGATTATTGTTTGGAGAGGGCCATGGATTTTTCATGTGTGTCAAATAGAGTTTTGCTATTTCAAGTGCAGTAATTGTCTTGTTGCAAGGCACAAATTCTGTTTCTTTCAAAAATCTATTAATTATAACCAAGATAAAGTTGTATCCATTGGATTCTGGCAAATCTGTAATGAAATCAACAGAGATATCTTGCCATGGCCCATCAGGTATGGGAAGTAGTTGAAGTTTTCCTAGTATTGTAAGGTTTGAATTTTTGAATTGTGTATATTGATCCAGTGAGAAATGTAATCTTTCACAAATATGGGTAGATGAGGCCATGTGTATAATCATTGGATCAATTCTAATGTTTTGTCATATCCTAGATGTACTATGACTAGGATATTGTGGTGTAATCAGAAAATTTCCATTTTAAGATCATGGTTATCTGATATGACAAGCTTTTTATTGTTATAATAAGGTTTTTCTATTTTTGTGACTTCTTCTAAGATGAATGCATCATCTGTATTGATTTAAACTATTTTGATCATGGAATCAGAGATGATCTGAATTTCTTGATTGTCTTGATCTATTTCTTTAGTGTGGTCTTCTCTTTTGAATAAAGTATCTGCTTTTATCATTTGAGTTTCTGCTTTATGGATCTATTTGAAGTTAAATCTTGATAGATATTGGGTCCATTGTGCTTGTCTTCAGTTTATATTTTGACATTTTATAAACCATTGAAGGTTTACATGATCATTTCAGATTTCAAATTCTTGGTGTGCTCCTTTGAGGTAGTGTTACCACTATTCAAATGCTCTGATGACACTGAGCATTTCTTTATCTACTACAGGATAGTTGTATTCTATAGGGTTAAAGAAGTAAGAAGTATGCAACTGGATGCCATTTGTTGTTTATTTGGATAGAAAGCACTGCACCTGATGCAAAGTCTAAGGCATCTGTTTCCAGGCAGAATTGTGCATCTATATTGGAGTATGCAAGAATTGGAGCTGTAATAAATCTTTGCTTGAGTTTATTAAAGGCTAATTCTTGCAATTTTGTCCAAACAAATGGTATATCTTTCTTGGTTAGATCTATAAGTGGTTTTGTGAGTTTGGAGTATCCATTGATGAATCTTCAGTAAAAGTTTACTAATTCAAGGAAACTTCTGATGGCTTTGACAGAGAAAGGTGTTGTCCATTTGAGGATAGCTTTTACTTTCATATCATCTATCTTAATTCTATTTTCATTTACAATCATTTCAAGGAATTTGACTTCTTTGGTTCTAAAGGTACACTTTTTTAATTTGACAAAGAGGTCATTCTTATTTAAAAGTTTGAGAACTTGAAGAACTATTTTGTCATGTTCTTTAGTATTGTTGGTCTTCATAAAGATCATGAGGTTGTTCATGTTGATAACAACTATTATGCCCATTTCTATGAATATTTTGTTTATTATGGTTTGAAATGTTGCTGGGGAGTTGCAAAGTCCAAAGAACATTATAAGGGGTTTGTAGGATCCTTTGTGGCATGTGAAAGTGGCTTTCCATTTATTGCCTTCTTTAATGCATATGTTATTATATTTTCAATATAAATCCATTTTTGTGAAAAGCTTTGTATCTTTATGCTTATCAACAAGTTTTGATATAAGCAGCAAGGGGTAGTTGTTCTTGACAATATGTTTGTTAAGATAACAATAATCTTGCACCACTCTTTTTTATCTGTCTTTCTTTGGAACAAAGAATACTGGTAATGTTTGTAGGGATTTGCTGGATCTGATATATCCTTTTCATAATCAATTGTCAATAAAGTCTATGACTTCCTATTGTTCATCAGGAGAAAGAGGTATAATTTAACTTTTTTTTAGCTCAAAAGAATTTTTGAGGGCTATTGTATGATTTCATAGTTTCCTAAGAGGCATATGCTCTAATTTTCTTTTTAAGAAGACATGAAGGTACTTGTGGTACTCTTTAGGAACAAGTTCTTCCACTGGAGTCTTCTTTGGCTTGGGAAAGTGTTCCTTTTTGAGTGTATATATGTGTCAAATTGAATCTTGTTCTTCTGATTCAATTTGATGTACAAATGCAAATTTATTGTTCAACATGTTACAGTCTATTGGGCATCTTGATAATTTGACTATTCTGGTTTTCCAATCAATTTCCAGGTTATGACACTTAAGCCATATATAACTGAGGATAAGTTGGTATTTTCCTAAGTCAGTGACTTCAGCAGTAACATGTTCACAATGTTCTTGATAGTCTATGAGAATTTCTACTATATGGATAATGTTTCCAGTAGAGTTTGGGGTTCTATCTACATTGTAGACTTTTATTGGTTTTGGCAGCTGTTTGAAAGATAATTGAATTTTCTTGGCCCATGTTTGATCAATGAATGTGGTATTGGCTCCACTATCTAGTAATGCAGATTCTTTTATGAATTTATGATAAAATTTAAAGGGATATTATATTCCATCCTCCAACCTCTATTCCACTCCTCTGGTTGTCTCCACCCCTGCTTCATTCCATTATCCTCCATATCTCTATTGGACCACATTCTGGAATTTGTCCTCTATTTTGGATCAACTTCCTCTACCACTTGGAATTATTTCAGAAGTGCCTAAATCTTTATCCTATGCATTTATCTGGTCTATTTCTATTTTTATTTCATATCCAACTTTCTTAACATACTTTGACACCTCTTGACACATACTATTTTATTTTAACTATTTACCATATAATTACTCTGTTTCATATCTCCTTATGCCTTATAACTTCAATATTTAATCCCTCACTCTTCCTATATTTTTTGGGCAGTACAAATATTAAACTAAGTCTCCCCTTCCTCTTGTTCAACCTCCAATCTCTACTTCATCTTTTTAAAATATAAGGACCTGGCTCTATACAAGGGTGTGATATATAAGTCTGCACCAACATCCTCACCCCTACATTCTTCCTTCTTGATTTCCTCTGTTTGAACTCTAAACCTCCTCTGTCCTGATCTTTTCCCCCCATTAGACCACATGCCCTCCAGTTGGACTTAACTCCAAAGAATTGGACTTGATAGTATATTCATACTAATCTTGTACAGGATCCAATAATCATGTCTATTCACATTTCTGCAAGCTATGCTTATATTCTATGGACTGCTTTTGGCAGTTCCTATAGTATTCCTAGAAAGTTCATTAGCCTGTTAGCCAGGCATGGTAATTCTATCTCCATCATCTTTGGTAATTGAAACCAACTCTCTTCACTAGCTTCTCTCCTAGATAACTCTAAGACTTTCCTTGAATCTTATTTCTGGATCATTGAGAATAATGAAGATATTCAAGAGCCTAGTGGTCTTGGTAGTCCAGAACCTCTGGACCCTAGAAATGATAGTAGTGATAATGATAATGGTGATGACAATGATAATAATAGTGAACACTCTGATGTCTTTGAAGTAGACTCTTTTAGTAAATGAAACAATGTTTCCCTTGCCTATAAGCCCTTCACTCAGCTTGTTGAGTTAATATGGCAGTTGACAAAAAAGGCATTATGCTGGAAGAGATGCTCTGATACCATCTGGATGAAGGTTTAAGAATCTGATCCATTTAATAGATATAACTCAAAGAAACTCTGTTCTTTCATTATCCAATGCAAACTGATCTTTTAAGCTAATATCAAGTCCTACAAAACAAATAGTGCCAAGGTAACATTTGCCCAGTCTTATCTCAAGGGTATAGCCCTTAAGTACTTTAAACCAAATCTCCTCAGAGATGAATCTCTGAAGAACCACCCACTATGAATGGATGATTGGAAGTCATTTCTATTCAAGCCTCAGACTAACTCTAGTCTCTATAATCCTGTTGCAGATGTAGAAGCTCAATTTGAGCACCTGCAGATAAAAACAACCATTATATCACCAAGTATAATGTTGAATGGATCAACTTGCATTCCAAGTTTGTGACTGGGGCCCTAGTGCACTCTGCTGGAGTTACTATACTAGACTTCCAGACCACATCAAGGACAAATTATCAGGGTTGGATAAGCCTGACAATATTCATGATAACCATGCCCTTGTCCAGCAAATTAATCACTACTACTGGAAGCATATGGATAAGATCACTCAAACTAATAAATCTATTTTTAATTCTAGCTCCCACACTTAGCAATCTTTTAAGATGTCAAATTCCTCTGCCAGTTCTTCTAAGCCAAAAGACAACAAGTCCAAGACCTCCAATCTTTCTAGCAATAACTCTGGAAACTCTAGAGCAAACAATAAAAAGGGTGGTAATTCCAAAACTAACCCCTCTATCTCCTCTAAGCTTGATAAGGATGTAAGCTCCTTCCTAAGGAGTACCAGTGATATATAAATAATTATTTGTGTTTTTTTTGTGGACTTCTAGGGCACTCTGCTAAAAAATGTCCTAAATCTATCTCTAGAGCTGCAAAGGCTAGGGCTGCTACTACAACCCCCTCCAGCTCTGCCTCCTCCAAGGTGAAAAAATAGGAAGCAACACCTCTGACTCTGCATGGACTGGGAGTCATGTTGAACCTGACTGTGCTTTGAAGAAGTTTTGTTTCAACATGTTCACTCTTTCCAATTCTCATTCCCTCCATTCTCTTGTATCCATTTCACAGTTCTCTCTTACCTTTGTCCCTATTCTAGTGGACACTGGTTCTACTCATTGCTTCATTGATACTTTTTTGTCAATAAATACCAGGTCCCTATGAACTCTGTTTCTCCTATTTCCCTTTGTCTCTTTAACAGTTTCTCTTCTTCTTCCATTACCTCCACTGTTGACCTATCACTCACATTTCCCTCTAAAAAGACCACCTTTGTGATATTCTTTATCACCTTTTTGGATTCTTCTTGTTTGCTGGTTTTAGGACATAGCTGGCTCATCCATTACAATCCATTGATTGACTGGGTTATAAGCAATATCTCATTTAAAACTCCTATAGATGGAATTCCAAGTCCAATGTCAATCTCCATGCCTTTGGAGCCCTTGCTCCCTCTTTCTCCAGATGCTTCTCCAGTCTCTTCTATTGCTCCTGGACTTTGTTGTCCACCTGTCTTCTTCATCAATGCTGCCACCTTTGTGTGCACATGCAAGATGGATGGCTTAGTTCAATTTGCCATTAATCTCCAATCTCTTAAAATAAAGAGTTATGCTGCTGCTGCTCTTTTTGATGCTTCTGAGCACATAGATCTCTCCAGAGTTTCTTCAAAGTACTATGATTTCATCAATATGTTCAGTTAGAAATATGCAGATACTCTTGTGCCTTACAAGCCTTTCAATCTCAAGATTGATTTGGAAAATGGTGCAATACCTCCAATAGAGAAGCTCTACTATCTTTCCTTCACTGAACTGCAAACTTTCCATAAAATTCCTTAATGAACACCTTTGTATTGGCTTCATCCATGCACCCTCTTTCTCTCATGCTGCTTTGATGCTCTTTATCCATAAGAAGAATAGTTCCCTTCACCTTTGTGTTGATTTCCAAGGCTTCAACAAAGTCACCAAGAAAGACCACTACCCCCTTTCCCACATTTCCAATCTCCTTGACACTTCAACTGGAGCTAAAATCTTTGCTAGCTTGACTTCCAATATGTCTATTATCTAATCTGGATTGCTGAGGGTGACAAATGAAAGTCCATCTTCTGAATCCACTATGGCTCCTATGAATGGTTGGTAATACCATTTGGACTTACTAATGCTCCTGTGGCTTTCCAGAGGTTCATCAATAGCATTTTCCCTGACATCTTGGATATTTTCATTGTGGTTTATCTTGATGATATTTTAATTTTCTCTCAGAATCTCATATTGCATTACAAAAATGTTTGAGAAGTTCTTTGGTGTCTCTGTGCCAATGGTCTCTACCTCAAGCCAGAGAAGTGCATATGGCACTTCAAGAGTGTTGAATACCTTAGATATATTCTTTCTCTCTCTGGTCTCTCTATAGCCAAGGATAAAATTAAGGCAATTACAAATTGGCTGGAACTTCAAAAGATTAAGAACATTCAGTCCTTCCTCAGATTTGCCAATTTCTACCATCACTTCATCTGTAATTATGCTGATATAGTCATTCCTTTAATCTGCCTTATTTACAAGGGCACTCTTTGGGATTTCTCTAAGAATTGCTACATGGCTTTTCAATCATTCAAGGCAGCCTTTATCTCTACTCTAGTGCTAGTTCACTAGGCTCTGGATATCTCTATCTTTATGGAGACTAACACCTCCAATTATGCTATTATAGGAATCCTTTCTATTATCCTTCTTGATGGGAAATTTTATTCTGTCATGTTCTATTCTTATTCCCTCTAGGATATAGAGCTGAACTATGACACTCATGATAAAGAGCTCCTTGCCATTTATAATGCTTTTATATAATGGTGTAATTACTTTAAAGGCTTCAAAGCTCTGATCATTGTTTATATAAACCACTGGGACCTTGAGTACTTTACTACCAGTAAGGTTCTGATCCACTAACAGATCCATTAGTTAAAATATCTCTGCCAATCCAATCTTGCTATCCATTACTACCCAGGCAAGCTTGGTGCCAAGCCTAATGTATTGACTAGATACTAGAATATCTATTCCAAAGAAGGGGACCAGAACTATGCTTGTGTTAACCCTGGCAATTTTAAGCCTGTTTTCATATAGGACCAACTTATTGCATCTCTCCAAGCTATCTATTTAACACCTCTAGTCCTCTGTGCTTCCTATATTGTTGACATTGAGCAACTCTAATCCAATGTTCTTTCCTCCTTTTCTTCTAATCCTATCTCCTCTCCTCTCCTTTCTGCTGAGTCAACCAATATCCCATACTAGACTATCTCTCCAGAATATTTTCTCCTCTATGACAAGTGCATTTATATCTTTGATGTAGATGATCTTTAACTCTGTATTCTCCAAACATTTCATGATCACCCTACTGCTGGCCACTTTAGACAGAACTGTATCCTGAAATTCATCCATTGAGAATATACTTGGTCCAGAGTATACCTCTTTGTCAAGGACTATATTAGTTCTTGTACAATTTGTGCTCACACCAAGGTTTTCAAATATTGTCCTTATGGACTTCTCGAGCAACTCCCTATCCTATAGAAGCCATGGAACTCTACATCCATGGACTTCATTGAACAGCTTTCATCTTCTTCCAGCTTTACTATAATTCTTGTGATTATTGATAGATTGTCAAAACAAGCAATCTTTATTCTGACTCATGATACTGTTACCTCTATTGATTTTGCTAGATTGTTCCTCATCAATGTATTCTCCAAGCATAGAGTTCCCTTCCATATCACTTCCAATAGGGGCTCTGAATTTGTATTTCATTTCTTTTATTCTATAGATAAAGCTCTTGATATGCATCTCCACTTCACCTCCAGATATCATTTGGAGGGTGATAGACAAATAGAGTGCACTAATCAGATTCTAGAACAATACTTACAGATATATTGCAATTATCAATAGGACAATTGGGTATATCTACTCTCTCTTGCTGAGTTTGCATATAACAATGTACTCAATGCTACCACTGGTGTATCTCCATTCTTTGCAAACAAAGGCTATCACTCCAATTTTTCTATCTACTCTGATTGTCTCCTTACTTCCTCTATAGCCTCCACTTATGTGGCTGATCTCAATCAGCTCCATGAGTTCCTCCAATCAGAGATGCTGGAAGCATAACAGTACTATCAAGAACCAGCAGACTCCAAGTGTAGTCCTGCTCTGAACTTCACAGTCAAAGATATGGTCTATGTCAAGGCAAAGTACCTTTGGTCTACTCAACAATTCAAAAAATTCTTAGAAAAGAATCTTAGTCCTTTTTCTATTATTGCCCATCCAGGCTCCTATTCTTTTACTCTACAATCATTAGATTCTTTCCATTCCATTCATCTTGTTTCTTACATCTCTTAGTTAGAATCTTCTACTCTAAATACTATAGATAATTGCATTCAGCCTCTGCCACCTCCTGTGGAGGTTGATGGAAAATCAGAGTATGAGATCTCAGAGATTCTAGACTTCAAGATTGATCAGAGACAGCATTACTGCCAACTCTTGTACCTGATATATTGGCTCAATTATAAAGATACTAACAAGGAAACATCCTGGCTTCTGACCATGGAGTTGGGCAATATGATTAAATTTGTCATGGACTTCCATTAGGAGTATCCTAATAAGCTAGGATCTTTTTGGCTCTATAATAGGAACTCTAATTCTCTTTTCTTTTTCTTTTTCTTTCCTGCCATTCCTTTGCCTTTTTCTGTTTCACTTTGTTCTGATTGAACGAAAGAAAAGGAAAAAGAATAAACAAACAAACAAAAAAACAGAGTTTACTCTACTACCTATTCTTTCTCCTTCTCCTTTTTCTTCTCCTCTTCCTCCAACTCTCCTTCCATTTTCTCCAACTCCTCTGCCATCTTCTTTATTTTCACCTCACTTTTCTTCACCACTTCCATCTGCACCTTTGCCTCCACCCACCACTTTGTTATTTCAATGGCTACTCTCTTTTCCAATGCCTCCATTGCAGTCACCATCTGCTCTAGGACCTTTACAATACAAAGAAGCATCCAGAGGGTTGCTTCATCAATGGCCTAGCTATTTTGGGAGGTCCCACTACTGGGATCTCTACCACTGGTCTTATTCACTTCTTTCTCTCCTCTTCTCATGGTGATTCCACTTCCCTTTGTTTGTATGATATATATATGTGGGCATATTCCTGGTATGAAATGCTCTTGGAGCTGGGGATTGGAGATATATAGTCCAGCCCCTGGCCTACACAGCTGTTGCAGCTGCTCATATCATCTGCTGTCCTTTTCTTTCTCTTCATCAGCTATCATCCATGTTCCTCCTTTGTATCTGTTATAATAGCCCTTTTCAAATGCATTTCATCAATACTATTACTTCTCCATTCAGCTTACATACCTCCATCTTTCTCTGCTTCTCTTTAACTATAAGTGCCTTTCTCTGATGCTCCAGCTCTGTCTTCTACTCCTTTGCTACCACCCTTGCTCTCTTCTTTCTTTTATGTTCCTATTGCATATACCAGGTGTGCTTCTTAGCTTTATGATATGCTTGCACCACTTACTTTTGCTCTTTTCATTGCACCAGTTGCCAGAGTTGTGCTAGGAGATGCTCCTTCTTAATGGTAATGATGTTGGAAGTGGGAAAGTGGAATGGGCTGGATATGATAGTGGTGGTCAGATGATGGTGGTACAAGTTCAAGTTGGAATCTCCATTATAGGACAACTTTACATTCTAATGTGGATTTTTTCAGCCTTTGCCTGGTAAGCAATAATTACCTCATTCATTTCAGTCATCCACTCCACTTGAATCTCCACTCTTATGCTTTAGCACTGTTATGGAACATTGCTCCACTGCAACCTCAAGGGCTTGGCTCTAATAGGGGGGCACTGTCATATCTCATCCTTTGACCTCTATTCTGCCCCTTTGGTTATCTCTGCCCCTGCTCCATTCCATTATTCTTCATATTTCTATTGGACCATGTTCTGGAATTTATCTTCTATGTCAGACCAATTTTCTCTACCACTTAGAATTATTCTAGAAGTGCCTAAACCTTGATTCTATGAATTTATCTGGTCTATTCCTACTTATATTTCATATTCAACTCTCTTGACATATTTTAACACCTCTTGATACATACTGTTTCATTTTGACTATTTACCATATAATTACTCTGTTTCATATCTTTTCATGCCTTATGACTTCAGTATTTAATCCCTTGCTCCTCCTATATCTTTCAGATAGTATAAATATCAAACTAAGTCTCCCCTCTCTCTTGTTTAATCTCCAATCTCTACTCTGTCCCTCTGAAATATGAGGACCTGACTCTATACAAGGGCATGACACATAAGTCTACACCAACATCCTCACTTCTACATTCTTTCTCCTTGATTTTCTCCATCTAGACTCTGGACCTTCTCTACTCTAATTTTTTCCCTCTATTGGATTACATGTCCTTTGATTAGACTTGACGAGTTCTTTACTTGGCTCATAGTCTTGTATAATCCTATGCTGATGTCAGCTATTGTTATGAATGCTATATATCTCCCTTATTTTATCTCTATTTTTCCATTATTTTTCTCTTACTTCTCTCTTCACTCTCTCCAATTCAAGTCTCCACAGGTCATGTGACTTACACAGCCACATCACATGACAAGTCACATGATGGACATATCTAGACCTATAACATCATCAATGACATTATAGCCCAGATCCATCAAACATAGCCAAAGACCTAGACTCTTATCTCTTATTGCTTATCTATGACATCATATCCTTAACCCCAGCACAGCCCTTATCTCAAGATAATGACTCATCAAAGCACAGCACTGACTCATGGCTTAGTCAGCAGCTCAGTCAGCAACCACAGTCTCACTTTGTCAAGCCAATGGCATAAACTACTCTTATTATATACCATATGCAAAAGTTAGGTTAGTTATTTCTGACCAATAGGATATGATCCAGTTATCCATTTACCTGCCCTCATGTAATTCAAGCTCCACTTTGGAGTTCTAATTGAATAGTATATAAGGCAGCCAAACTAAAGGCATTCCCTCCAGTCTTCTCCTTCTTGAAGTTCCTTTCACTTCCTACTAGGTTATTTCCACTGTCCAGAGGTATAGTAACAGATTCCCTGGACACCTTGACTCAGGTTAATGCATACTTTAGCATTCCCTGCCTATTGTCTTACTAGCAACCAACTGATATTGCCCTTGAAGTCTAGTAAAATTCAAGTAGTAAATTGGCTGTTTCAGCTATTCTCTAATGGCTATGTACAACTGGTCAATACCAGGTGAGGGAAATGTCTTTCTCCTTCATGACTGCCACTGAGACTTCCTGTCCAATGTTCCTAGCATAAGATACACTGAAGATAACTTGTAAAAGAGTGGATACTAGTACCAGCAAGTGTCAGTTTTGTCTTAAGATCTATATCAAGTTGTACTAACTGGTGGCTAATTCAATTCATAGGATAGGACAAGTGTTGAGGATGATATGTCTTGATGATAGTGGAACTTGTCCTAATGAAGGATAAGTCCATAGTAGAGATGATAGGATGAAAATAGAGGAAAATATAACCTTGTCCTAATGAAATAACTAACTTACTATTTAGATCTTGCTAGACTCTAAAGGCAATATTAATTGAGTGTTGAATAAGATGATAGGCTGGTGGTGCTGAAGTAAGCATCAACTTGAGTCCAGATGTCCAGGAAATCTGCCACTATACCTTCAAACAGTAGAGATTACTTAATAGGAAGTAGAGAAAACTCCAAGAAGAACAAGACTGGAGGGAATACCTTTAGTTTGGCCACCTTATATATTATTCAATTAGAACTCCAAAGCAGAGCTTAGAAGTACATCAGGATAGGTAATAGATAACTAGATCATATCCTATTGGTCAGAGATAACCAACCTAACTCTTGTGTATGGCACAAGATAAAAGTGGCTTATATCATTGGCTTGACACAGCAGGGCTGTGGATTGCTGACTAAGTGATGAGTTACTATCTTGCAATAAAAGTTGCACTGGGGTTAAAGATATGATATCATAGATAAGCAATAAAATATAAGAGTCTGGATTGTTGATTATATTAGTGGATCTGGGCTTATGATATAATAATGATGTCATGGGTCTGGATGTGCCCATCATGTGACTTGTCATGTGATGTGGCTGTGTCAGTCACATAACCTGTGGAGACTCAAGTTGAAGAAAATAAGAAGAGAAATATAGTAAAAATAGTAAAAAAATAAAAATAAAATGAGGAAGATATATAGAATTAATAATAGGCTCTTGATGCTCCCATGGAGTGGAGTGGTGGTAATGTGGGTGGGGCCTGCCTTGGTGATAGGGATTATAGTTCAGCTGCAGAAGGGTTGGTCTGGTGGACTTAGTATTAGACTGTATATTGATTAATGAATTAGACATGAATATTGTCCTTTGTATCATATTCTCTTGTGGGGGAAGCAGAGATGGTGGATAGAAACAACTTAGTGAAGAAAGAGAATTCTCTAGTTTGTATCCAGAGGGTGGCATCTTGTTCAAAGGATATGGTAAAGGGTGATAATAGATAGAGATGATAGGAATGTGAGCTGTTGTGATGGCTCTCTGTGAATCAACATCTTGATCTGTGAGAGACAAAAGTGTAAGAGAAAGATTGAGAAGTCAGAACCTGACACAATGATTCAGTTGCTAGCTTTTTGTGTTTCTACTGGACAATTTCTCTTGTCTTACTCAGTTTCATCTCCAACAGATGTGAAGGGCTACTTTCTGGGGCCATATGCCAGATGCAAGGAAAAAGCTTTTCAAAAGCTAATTGAAATGGATAACAACTTTAGCAAAGTGCTTTAGTTGGAGAAGAAAAAGATATTAAATGGAAAGGGATGCTTGGTGTACTTGAATGAGTGGAGTCACAGGAGTATTTTTGTAATGTTTACAGCACTAGGGCCAACTGGTAATCACACAAATCACAAGGGGCAGATATTGTCCCCCTTCAGATACACTTAGGCTTACAACACCCAAGAACATCCCTCATACACTATGGAGAATAGTAATGTTATTCTTATTTATAATGCCAGACAAGCATATAAATGCAGTTTATCTAGGGTTGCAATCCCTGGTATTCACATAGCCAATAGTTCTTTCTTAATCCTGGGATCTGGATGTATACAGCAATAAGAAACAACTTGAGCATCAATAACTCAAGCAAAAGGAGAGTGGGTTTGTGGATTGCACTCAACACCAAAATGGGTGAGTGGGCAAGAGTGAGTAGGCAAAGGTTAGGAGTAAGAAGATAGAAAGAAGGGTTGGAGGAGTAGTTGCAGAATAATATTACACTTTAAATTTACACTAGGATAGAAATTTTCCAATGATCACAAAAGTGATAATATTCTGCAACTAGGGAATTGTACTCATACAGGCATTGGTTATATACTATATACCTCATGGTGTGATATCATTACATGCAGAATGTATGTGTGGCTATGTCAGTATTCTAGAGCATTCAAAACTTAAAGGACTAAATGGATCAAGAAAAGGAAGAGTATGGGTGTGACAGCACCTTACTGGGCTTAACAAGGCATGGATCACATAGTAGGATGTAGAAACTCTAGTCAAGACTGTTGACTAAGACTGGCATAGATATTCAAATATATCAAGTCCATCTGTGTTGAAATAATAGATGCATTTGATTCATTAAGTCCACACAAACAACATCTGATAGTGCATGGCAGAATATACCAATAGTAGCTTGTATATGAGCTTAGTTGACTATATCAACATCCCCAGCACACTTTCTTACTGGTACCTCCCATTTGATTGTGTATTTTTTAGATCTCTTGTCTAGATGTAGATGAAGACAACTCACAGGATTACTGATAGTGTTGATGGTGCAAGCATCTTCAATTTCTAGTGGAAGGGGAGTGAATGCTGTAATTGACACATGTATGACAAACATAGCTGGCTTTATGGACACCATCAAAGCTATCTATGCAAAAATCTCCAACTCACCACTGGTGATAGGGGATTGAACTGGATACTATCAGTACTATGTATATGTGCTTGTATTTCGGTTGCAACATCTTTGATTGTTGTTTATATCCATAGCTTGTTCAATATTAATATGGTCACTGTAAAGAGATGGACTTCATGTTTATGTTGATTAGCTTGATTAAGTATGTCAGCACCTTTTTCAAACTCAAATCAAACAGCAGGAATTTGGTGCCATCATGGATTATTGGGGACATGTTCCTGGTAAATTCTGTGTTACTCCAATAACCACTTGTTCATTTATAGCAACAATCATGCAGAAAACTATCTACTTTGTATTCTGGTATAATCCACCCACCATTGAATTCATTCCATTTTCAGACATTGCTCTTGGTGAGAATGAGATCAGCAGTGCTGTTCCCAGCCATATAGTTGGTAGTGTCATAGCAGCTGTCACCAACACCAACAGTGCTGTGCCAGATTTAATTTAGGAATAGAGTGATTTTAGATATGGTAGCAATACTTATAGCAATGACCCTATGGAGACTATGATGATTCTCAGAGTCAACAAAGACTAATTTCAGCTATGATATGGTGTATGCTGAGTGCTATGGATATTGCTTTACTAACCTTGATTTTAACAATGGAAGTTTGACCCATATGGAATGGCAGTGTGGCAGACCATATTATTGTATTATCATTATGAGAATAGATGAACATCATGTAATGTATTCACCAACTGAACTTGTCTTGTTTCATGGATAGTATTTCATATCAATTAATTCCCTTTTCAATACTATGAATGTATAATGAGGTTGTTATTCATCATGTAATAGATACATATGCAACATAATGTTGATCTGCATTGCTTGTTGAGTACAATCAAAGTACAATCCAATATTTATGTGATCTCTAATGCCATTTTTCAAAAAAGGTTGAAAAGAAAGAGAAAAATTATCACCCTTCCAGAGAAGATCACCCTAAGCATTGAAATCCTCCATGTCCACATTAACATTGTCCAAATTTACTGATTGAATCACTTGTGCAGTATCAGCATCATCCATGCTGGCTTGAGTGAAAAGTTCTGCAGTAGAGATATTCTCCACTATGCCACCCTAATCCTTGCCTACTTCATCCTATATTTCTTCATCCAAAAAATCCCTAGATATCTGTGCCATCATAGTACCACTGCCATGCCTACATTCACTTCCACAATCTGGCCCTTTCATAAAAGCTACTCTGATTTGTACTTCACAAACACTTGGCCATTATATGCTGGATTCAGGCATATCACCATGCCCATGCTTGTTTTCAAGAGCTAGAATATATTCTAATTGGTGCTTGTCATGTTAACAGTGAGTCACTTGTGAGATTGGCAAATTCCTAGGATGGTGTCCATAAATGCATGGTGGATGTTGGATGGGATGGATCACTGGTTGAAGAGAGAGAGGCTGAAATGGCCAACTTACTACTTGAATTTTAGTTGAGTTCAAGGGAAATATTAGCCATTTGCTGATAATATAATAAGATAGGAACTCTAAAGGCAAGTTAACCTGAGTCAAGATGTCCAGGAAATCCATCACTATATCTCTGGACAGTGAAGATTACCCAGTAGAAAGTAGAAGGAACTTTAAGGAGGACAAGACTAGGGGGAACATCTCCAGTTTGGCTGCTTTATATACTATTCAATTAGAACTCCAAAGCAAAGCTTGAATTACATGAGGGCAGGTAAATGGATAACTGGATCATATTCTATTGGTCAGAGATAACTAATCTAACTTTTGCACATGGTGCATGATAAGAGCAGCTTATGTTATTGGCTTGATAAAGCAAGGCTATGTTGCTGAGTGAGCTGCTGAGTGAGCTATGAGTCAGTGCTGTGCTTTGATGAGTCATTATCTTGAGATAAGGGCTGTGCTGGGGTTGAAGATATAATGTCATAGATAAGTGATAAGAAATAAAAGTCTAGGTTATTGGCTGTGTTAATAGATCTAGACTATAATGTCAGTGATAATATCATGAGTCTGGATGTTTATCATGTGACTTGTCATGTGATGTGGCTGTGTAAGTCATGTGACCTATGGAGACTCAAGTTGGAAAGAATAAGAAGAAGGTTAAGGAAAAAATAGTGAGAAAATAGAAATAAAATAAAGGAGATATATAGTATTCATAATAGAGGCCATAATAGTTCACAACAACACTATGTGGAGGGGTTGCTTTGGATAAAGCAATGAGGAGGTGGAGACAGAGCTCTATAAAGAACATATATGAGGATAAGCATGACAGAGAAGAGTACTAGTTTTATAGGACAAGTAATGGCTTCTCTATGAAAGAAGTATATGTGTGTAATGGAACAATGGGAACTGAATGGGGAGCATGGCAAATCATGGAGTTGGCTTGAGTCCTGCAAACTTTTCACCTGCCATAATGAATAATTTTCCAGTAATATCCAATCTCACTGGAACTCTTCAGCAAGCAATTCTATGAGTGCTTCTATGGTGATGTGCAGATTAGAAAATTCTCAACAAGAAACAGACATAACAAATCTGCTTTCTACTATACTTGCCTGCTTATGAGTTTAGCCTGGCAGTAACAAGAACCAGATTTAAATGAAAAAATAAATGACTGAATACATTAACCTGCATCCTGCAGTGCTGTTTGGATCCTAGAACAAGATATACCTACCATAACTTCCACATTTCTGCACTGTCTTTTTGGACATCTCTTTCATAGTTGGGCTGTTAGGAAGCTTTGTCTTGTTTGTTTAGACTTTGTTTAATGCAAGTATCATGGATTCTATAGAAACAAAAAATAATATGCCCAAAAAACTGCCCCTTCAAGTGAACATCAGTGGCACACTCTCTGGCATAGTTTAATCATAAACCTTCAAAAAATGCCAGTATGAAATCTTAAAGTGTTACCTTGCTCTTATCCCTGAGTATTGTCAGCAATAGTGAGATCAAACATTGAGGAATATATCCTGCCTGCTGGCCAGAACCATTGAGGAAACTAAGAGATTGAAGGGAAATTTAAAGGAGAGCAACCAGATATACTCCACTGCCTATAATGACAAGTTGCACTAGCTACACTCACTCATGTGGCTCTGAACACAAAGTATTTGGCATGGTCCAGAGTTGAAATATGCAAGCATGCATACATCCAGAATATAACCAGGCTAAATAAACAAGGGTCTGCATTCCTGGACCATAGGTACATACTTATATATTTTCATCTCATCTTGTCCCTGTGCTTGTCCATATGATGAGCACATGCTCCTTTTCTCTTCCCCTTTTATATCTAATACATTTCTCTTCATATATAAAAGACTTATACTATAGACAAACATTTTAGTCTATTGCACAGTGCATGCAACTGAGATGAGTTATTTACTGCTACATATTATCTATCCAAGCTCACACATGTGTAGTCTTGACCTGATTAGGTAATCCAACATGCACAACTGAGTCTTGACCTGATCAACATTACACACAGTCAAAGTATTCAATTTTAGTCCCTTGATGGCTGAGCAACAAGCAGAAGTTAGCAAATGGATAAAAGACAAACAAATGACAAAGCATTTGCTTATCCAATGTATTTTCAACTCAATAGCACTATATATTTGAAAGAAAGGCACTGTGGCAGAAATGTGGGACGAGATCAACAAGGAGTATATAAAGAAAAGTGCATATATACAGACAAATCTGCATATGTAATTCCTTAAGTTCAAATTCTAGAAGAGTGGGAATATCTGCCAGTTCCTGCATGGGATATAGATAAAATGGAAAGAATTAGTGGCAGTTGGTGTTATGATTTATAAATCAGATTATCATTCAACCATCATCAAATTCCTTCCCAACTCCCATGTCAACTTCACTTCCAATTAGCTAACTGCAGCATGACTTTTTACAACTGCAGAGACTCTTGATTCAGATGTCCTTATTGTTATCATTGCTAAAGAAGCTAAGCAGCAGAAGGCCAAGTATCTCCTGTTATGAATGCTATATATCTTCCTTATTTTATTTCTATTTTTCTATTATTTTTCTCTTACTTTCCTTTTCATTTGCTTCAACTTGAGTCTCCATAGGTCATGTGACTGACACAGCCACATCACATCACAAGTCACATGATGGGCACACCCAAATCCATAATGTCATTAATGACATCACAGCTTAGATCTATCAATATAGTTAACAACCCAGACTCTTATCACTTATTCATGACATCATACCCTCAATCCCAGTGCAATTATTATCTCAAGATAGTGACTCATCAAAGCACAGCACTGACTCATCACTCAGTCAACAATCCACAGCCCTGCCTTGTCAAGCCAATGGCACAAGCTGCTTCTATTTTATATTATATGCAAGGATTAAGTTAGGTATTTTTGATCATTAGGATGTGATCCAGTTATCTATTTACCTGTCCTCATGTAATTCAAGCTCTTCTTTGGAGTTCTAATTGAATAGTATATAAGGTGGCCAAACTAGAGGTGTTTCCCCTAGTCTTGTCCTTTTTGGAGTTTTTCCCACTTCTTATTGGATAATCACCACTGTTCAGAAATATAGTGGTAGATTTCCTGGACACCTGGACTTAGGTTGATGTTTATTTCAGTGCCATCAGCTCTATTGTCTTATTACATATGATTAATATTGCCTTTGGAGTCTAGCAAGATTCAAATAGTAAGTTGGCCATTTTATTAGGACAAGACTTATCCTCTATCACCTCCACTCCACCACCTCTTACTTATGGGCTTATTCTTCATCAGGATCAAGCACCACCACCATCAAAAATACTTCATTATTGATGTTCAATCCATTCCATACTAACTAAGTCAGCCACCAATTAGTATACTTGGTGTAGGTCATGAGATGAGACTAACACTTACTAGTTTAAGTGTCTATCCTCTTACAAGTCATTTTTGGTGCTTTATATGCCAGGAACATTGGACAGGAAGTCCTATTTGCAGTCATAAAGAAGAAAGACATTCCTCTCACTTGGTATTAATCAGTTGCACACAACCATTAGAAAATAGCTGACATTAGCACAGGATTAACCAAGATTATAAGCTAAGTGAAGAACTCTGCCAAGTCATCCAAGAGTACAAACAAGTTGAGCCTTGCTCCTCACCCATACCATTGGATATCAATTCAAATGATATTATATCCAAAAATTATAAGCAGTAACTAGCTTGCTCACTACCACCACTTAACCATGTGAACATCCCAGACTGGCCTGACTGGTTTAGTTACTTGCCAGCATACTCCACTCTTCAGAGGTTACCAATCTCTCTATAAATTGGTATTCCATGAGAATAGCTCCATGCTCCATATTACAACCATCATCCATCCACATCTAATTCTTCCCCTCTAATCACATGTAATCCAACTACCACCATATGCTCCAACTCCTAACTCACTTCACCACAGAACAGACACCATAGCTGTTGGTTCTGATATCCATGAACTTCTATATGAGATATAGGTCAATGCAAACATTGACCATATTATCCAAAATGAAATTCAATTGGACTTATAATAGCTTGCCACTACTGAATCAAGATAGAGACAGCCAAATCATACTCCACCACCACATAGACACTATTCCTATTGAGCACCAGTTAGAGAAAGACATTCCCATTCTTGTTCTCCTACTAATTATACTTGAGTTCATTCTTACAATCCTGGTGTTAACTTTGGCCCTTGTATCTCTACTTTATGCCCTCATCTTCTCCTTGCCATACCTCACTATTACCATCACAACTACAATAAACACTAGATCTATCATAGTCAAACTTAAAGCCTCTCTCCCCTATCAGAATAGAACTCCTCTAACCTACCAAGGTGCAGTTGAGAACCTGAGAGAATACTTTCAAGCTCCTCAACAATTGCCTCAATACCTTCACTCTATTCCAAGAGAAAAACAAAGAGAAATTCTTGAAGCTTATACTGAAAGAGCCTAACAGATTAGAGCTTATGTAGCACAAGTAGGAATCAACCTCACCCCAAAACCTACTGCCACTGAAGAATCCTCTTCAGAAGAAGAAACTCTTTGCAAAGATAAATAAACTTCACACTCACTCTCTTTATCTTCACCATTGCAATACTTCTTTGCTTTATAGCAATAATTGTCTCAATGATTCTCAAGAACAGAAATCAACCCATCTCAATTTGTTTCTTCTTCAAAGCCCCTAACCACACATATAGATTCACCATCAAATTGCTGACAACTCTTGGAACAACAATGATAATAACAATTGGTAATTGATAAACACTCTCCTTATCATAGCCACCCTTTTCATTGTTACTCTTTTTTTTTCCTCTCTCATCACTTGTACCTGATACTAGTTACAAATGCTATATATCTCCCTTATTTTATTTCTATTTTCCCACTATTTTTCCCATTCTCTCTAACTTAATTGAATAGTATATAAGGTAGCCAAACTGGAGGCATTCCCTCCAGTCTTATTCTCCTTAGAGTTCCTTTCACTTCCTACTGGATTATTTCCACTGTCTGGAGGTATAGTGATGGATTTCCTGAATACCTTGACTCAGGTTAATGCTTACTTCAGCATCCTTGCCTTATTGTCTTATCAGCAAACAATTAATATTGCCCTTGGAGTCTAGTAAGATCCAAGTAGTAAGTTGGCCATTTTAATACTTTCATTAAAAAAATCAAGATATTAAAGCTCACTCTCTTTAAGACATAGAGATCCCACTTCTCCAAGTCCCATCTAGAGCAATAGTGACTGACTGACCATCACTACACACTAACTCTGTAACTTTGTTATATTCCATGATATATACCAGAACATATATACAGATACAGTAGTCCTTCATACATATTAACTTTTTGAGTTAATAAAACCTCCTTCCATATCCAACATGTCTAACCCAGCCTTACCCAGTGCCACCACTCCAACAGCACACATTACCTAGCAAGAATGGATAACTATTCTTAATATCCTACAAAATACAAAATAGTAGCTCACTCAAGCAAATGCCAATAGAATCCAATTAGAAACAAATTTTAGAACTGCAGCACAACAGCTTACCAATGTAGTCACTCCTCAATAAGAAGCTGAGAACTACTCTAAACAACTCCTTGGTCTATACCAATGGGCAGGAACCACTGCTTGCAGACAAGAACCTCAACTATTTGTAGGATCTTTGAAAATAAAAGTATTTTCAGACCCTAGAATTTATGATGAATCCCCATCAAAGTTCAAAGCATGGTGGACCAAAATCAAGGCATGAATTGACTGCAATCCTAAACAATTCACCACTTTAACTCTGAGTATGGCTAAACCAGGAACCTTCATCATAGAAGTGAATATCAAGATGTATGCCTATATAATCCTATCAAGACTAAAAGGATTCAAAGGATCACACTTTGCTGAGATTGAAATTGCTAAACTTATAGATCAAATCTCTGATCTCACAAGCTAGCAACATTTCACAAGGAAAATTAAAGAAACTTTCTAACCCCAGTTATAAAAAGATTGGACAATAAAAGAAATCAGCCAATTTAGACAAGATCACCTCTCAAATAATGCATTTGTATCAAAATGGCAAACCCTTTTCCATCAATCTGGCATCCCAGATTAATTTGAAGTTTGATTGTTGGAAAATAGCACAAGAAAGGACATTATAGAAGAGATGTTCCAAACCAAACAACAAAAGAACTTTGTGGAAGAAATAATCCAAGCCATTTGACAAATCTGTTGTACAAAAGAAGAGTATTGTCTCTTCTCACAACCAAAGAAATTCTCTTTGTATCAGTTCAAATGTAACAAATATACTATGAATGTAGATGCATTAGAAATTGCAAAATACTATAACTACAAAGAAGAAGGACATTGGGTAGACAAATGCTCAAAGAAATGTCATATATGTCACAAGACAGGAAGATATTCACACCTTTGCAAATTTCATCCAATGAATAGATCAAAGTTCACAAAAGAACTTAGATCAAAAGATAAGTTCAAAGATAAGGACAAAAGATTCAAAGAATCTAGAAAGGTCTAAGCTCTAAACATAGATTTAGATTCCAACTCTGAATCAGAAGACTCTGAATCTTTAGAATCAAAAGACAAAGACCTTCCTTGTGCCATTAAAGGCATAAATTATAAAAAAATAAAGGCTTTTTTCTTCAATATGAAAGATTCCAAACAAAAGGGAAAAGTCCCTCAGGCTTAAACCCTTGGGATGTTCAAGTCTGTAAAACAATTCCCAAACAAGTCATGCAAATCCCTTTACCCTCAAAGCTTCCAATCTAAAAAACATCTGAAAATCTGAAAACTCCAATCCATGGATCAGAACATGTCATAGGATTAGATCTTTATTCATCCAAATCTAAAGATATCCTACCAGGACAACAATCTGTCATCAACACTAATATTCAAGTGGCAATACCCTTAAATGCCTACAGAAGAACTGCCCCTAGAAGTGGTCTAGCTGTCAAATCTAGAATTCACACCAGTGCAGGAGTCATAGACTCTGATTGCCAAGGTAATCTCATGGTTCTGTTAATTAATCAAGGAACAGAAACATTCAAGATAAACCCAAATGATTATATTATACAACTTATCATAGAGAAAATTCACTCTTTTGAAGTAGTTAAAGTAGCCAAGCTATCCATAATGAAAAGAGCAGACAAAAAATTCAGATCCATAGGAATCAACTTATGTATATCACCCTCAAAAGACCTCAAGATTAGATCTTTCTCAAAACAAGACATTATTATGCCTATCCAAATTGCCTCTCTTAGATTTCACCATCAATTTGTCAAAGCATCACCTCTGCTAGATAGTGGAGCAAATATCACATTTGTTGACCAAATATGGACAAGGAAAATCCAGTTACCCCTTAAACAGCTCTCAAAATCCATAAAAGTCTATAGTATAGATGGAACACCAAACTCTGCTGGAAACATTACCTATGCAGCAGAAATCCTTATAGACTATCAAGGATATTGTGAACATATCACTATCAAAGTCACTAACTTAGGAAAACACCAACTCATCCTTGGTTACACATGGTTTAAACACCACAACATTCAAATTGTCAAGATGTCCAATAGATTGTAATGTGTTGAATAATAAATCCTCATTCATATGTCAAATCAAATCAAAAGAACAAGATTTTGACATATATATGCTCTTAAAAAAGAGTACTTTTTCAAGCCAAAGAAAACCCCAGTGGAAGAACTTGTTCCAAAAGAATATCACAAGTACCTCCATGTCTTCTCAAAGAAAGAATCAGAATACATGCCCCTCAGAAAACCATGGGATCATGCAATAGACCTTAAAGATTCTTTTGAACCAAAGAAAGGTTGAATTATCCTACTCTTCTCTGATGAACAACAAGAAGTAACTGACTTCATTGATAATCAACTATAAAAGGAATACATCAGATCTAGTAAATCTTCACAAACATTACCAATATTCTTTGTCCCAAAGAAAAATGGACAAAAAAGAATGGTACAGAACTATTGATACCTTAATGAATATATTATCAAGAACAACTACCCATTACTGCTCATTTCCCAACTTGTTGACAAGCTTAAAGGTGCAAAGCTTTTCACAAAAATGGATTTACATTGGAGATACAACAACATATGCATAAAATAAGGCAATGAATGGAAAGCCACTTTCACATGCCATAGAGGATCCTACAAACCACTTGTACTGTTCTTTGGACTCTACAACTTCCTAGCAATATTCCAAACCATAATGAACAAAATATTCATAGACATGGGTGCAACAGTTGTCATCTATATGGATGACCTCATGATCTTTATAAAGACTGATGACCCAAAAAAACATGACAAAGTAGTTCTTCAAGTTCTCAAACTTGTAAATAAGAACAATCTCTTTATCAAATCCAAAAAGTGTATCTTCCAAACCAAAGAAGTCAAATTCTTTGGAATGATTGTAAATAAGAAAGGAATCAAGATGGATGACATGAAAGTGAAAGCTATTCTCAAGTGGCCAACACCTTCCTCCATCAAAGCCATTAGAAGTTTCCTCATATTAGCAAACTTCTACTGAAGATTCATTAATGGATATTCCAAACTTGCAAGCCCCCTTATCAATCTTACCAAAAAGGACATACCATTTATTTGGATACAATTGCAAGAATTAGCCTTCAATGAACTCAAGCAAAGATTCATCATGGCCCCAATTCTCACATATCCAGACATAAACATACAATTCCATCTAGAAACAGATACTTTAGATTTTGCATCAGGCACAGTACTATTTATCCAAATAAATGACAAATGGCACCCAGTTGCATTCTCCTCATACACCTTTAACCTACAAAATACAATTATCCTATAGCAGACAAGGAAATGCTCAGCATCATTAAAGTATTGAAATAATGGTGACATTATCTCAAAGAAGCACATCAAGAATTTGAAATCTGGAATAATCATGCAAATCTTCAATGGTATATGCAACATCAAAATTTAAACTAAAAACAAGCATGATGGGCCCAATACCTATCAAGATTCAATTTCAAATGGGTCCATAAAGCAGGTACTCAAATGGTAAAAGCAGATGCTTTATTCAGAAGAGAAGACCATGTAGATAGAATAGATCAAGACAATCAAGGAATCCAAATCATCTCTGATTCCATGATCAAAATAGTTCAGATTACTACAGATGACTCATCCATTCTAGAAGAAGTCTCAAAAAGAGAAGAACTATGTTACAATAATCATAGACTCATTATACCAGATGATCATGAACTAAAAATGGAAATTCTCCAATTATATCATGATACATTTATCATAAGACATCTAGGATATGAAAAAACACTAGAATTGATCCAATGATTATATACATGGCCATAAATTTCCACATTTGTGAAGGATTACATTTCATGCTGTGACCATTGCACATGATTCAAGAATTCAAACCTTGCAACACTAGGAAAACTTCAACCACTTCCAATTTCTGATGAACCATGGCAAGATATCTCTGTCAATTTCATTACAGATCTGCCAGAATTCAATGGACATGACTCTATCTTGGTTATAGTTGACAAACTTTCTAAAGAAACAGAATTCATGCCCTGCAACAAATCTATCATGGCTCTCAAAATAGCAAAACTCTATCTAACATATATTTGGAAAACTCATGGCTTACTCTGAACAATAATCATGGATTGCAGATTACAATTCATATCACACATCATGAAAGATTTGTGCAAAAAGCTAGGAACTATGCCAAAACTTTCCATAGCTTTTTATCTACAGATAGATGAACAAATCAAATGAATGAATTGTGATCTTCAACAATATATTCACATCAGAAAAACAACATAAATGGATTGAATGGTTACCAATCATACAACTCTCATACAATTCAAAAAGGCAAACCTTTACACAGAAGACACCTTTTGATGTCACACATTTCTACACACCTCAACTTGGATTTGAGCAACACTAGTCAAAAGCATCCACTGCTGACAACTTTGTTGACAAGATCAAAGATACAGTCAAACAAGTCAAACAAAATTTAGTGAAGGCATAAACACATATAAAAGTACAAGCAGACAAATATTGCTTGACAGCACCTCAATATGCTATTGGCAATAAGATCTGGCTTTTAATGGAAAACTTAAAACTACCCCATGCATCACACAAATTAATGGAACAATGGATTGGATCATATAACATCATTGATACAAAAGAAACCAATGCCTACAAACTTCATCTTTCTTCCTCAATGAAGATTTATCCAGTTGTAAACATATCATACATCAAATCATACAAAGAACATTTTATAGAACAACCCACATTCAAACCTGGACCAGTTCTGGTCACAAAAGATTGTGAAGAACAATATGAAGTCAAATTCATCATTGACTCAAGATTCAAGAACAAATGCCTTAAATACTTAGTCCACTGGAAAGGATACAAAGATAATGAATGCATATGGGAACTAGCTGCTAACCTCAAAGACACACCTGAAGTAGTAGTAAAGTTCCACAAATCAAAACCAAGTATATCTCAAAGACTTTGAATGTCTAAAGCACAATTCTCTGATATCTTCTACCATTTTGGAAAACCAATCCCTGAATAGTGGAGACTTTCTTTCAATCACCTGGAAGTCAATCCTTAAGAAGGGGATAGTATTATAAACACTATATATATTCCTCATTTTATTTCTATTTTCCCACTATTTTTCCCTTACTCCCCTCTTTATTTCCTTCAACTTGAGTCTTCACAGGTCACATGACTGACACAGCCACATCACATCACAAGTCACATGATGAGCACACCCAGACCCATGACATTACAGCCTAGATCCATTAACACAGCCAATGACCCAAATTCTTATCTCTTATTGCTTATCCATGATATTATACCCTCAATCCTAGTGCAATCCTTATCTCAAGATAGTGACTCATCAAAGCACAGCACTGACTCATCACTCAGTCAGCAATCCACAGCCCTACTTTATCAAGCCAATAGCACAAGTCACTCTTATCTCAAAGCATATGCAAGGGTTAGGTTAGTTATCTCTAACCAATAGGATATGATCTAGTTATCTATTTACCTGCCCTCATGTAATTCAAGCTCTGCTTTGGAGTTCTAATTGAATAGTATATAAGGTGGCCAGACTGAAGGCATCCACTCTAGTTTTGTCCTCCTTGAAGTTTTCTCCACTTTCTATTGGATAATTCCCAGTGTTTAGAGGTATAGTGGCAGATTTCCTAGACATCTGGACTCAGGTTGATGCTTATCTCAGTGCCACCAGCTCTATTGTCTTATCACATATGATCAATATTACCTTTGGAGTCTAGCAAGATTCAAATAGTAAATTAGCTGTTTCACCCCCCATATGCTGAATTAAAGGGCAGAGACAAGGCAATGGCTATAAGATCATCAGGAATGCCAAGAGGGCATGATTAAGGACATAGTCAAGGAAATGGCAGAAGAAATCCACTAAAGTGCTGGGAGTATAATTTAACAGAGCAACTAGCAGCTTTTCACAAAGTGAACAAGAAACTCACTGGAAGCAAGGCTGCTGCCCATATTGCTGACAAAGATAATGATTCTGAGAATAGAGTTTTTGATGTCCATGATGAATCAAGTGATAATGAGGAAAAAAATGGTGATTGGTTCTCAGTTACTAATAAAGATGTTTTTGATGATGTTTGGAATCTTGAGGAAGCACAAGTGCTGAGAGTTGACAACAAAGTATTGGTCAACTGCACTGGCCCTATTGAAGATCCAAGAGATGTTGCAATGGAAATAAATAACAATCAAACTTACCAAGATCAAATTGAAGTCTATGACTCTGGAACAACATGTCACATCTCTCTCTATCATGAGTGTTTTAAGAATCTCGCTGACATACCAGACAAGAAGTTTACAGCTGCAAATTGTCAGAAATTTGTTACAATAGGAGTTGGCAACATGATCATTGAAGTACCAAATGGATATAAAACCTTGAAATTATAACTTATAGAAGTCTTGTTTTCACTGGAGGTTGGATACACACTGGTATCCATTAGTCATCTTAATAAGCTTGGATTCTCAATAACATTTGAAGAAGATTTCTGCACCATTCATGGATTAGATGGTAAAATAATTGGACAAATATCATATACCTTCAAGGAATTATATCACATGGTGCATGAACACAACATAGCAAATGCTATGGAAAAAATAGTCACTGTAATGGAATTACATCAGTGCTTTGGACACATAGCCCCATTAGTTGTGTGACATCTAGCCAAAAATAAATTAGTGGCTGGATTAGGGGTAGATGATTCAAGAGATGAATCTATCTTCTTTTGCAAGGAGGAGTGTGCCAAAGAGGTTGGTGCTCTGGTTTGGTCAAACATCTGGGATCCCACACCAATTGCCACACTAGAGAGCAGGTAATACTATATTATTTTTATAGATGACCATTTACAACTCACCTCAATCCACATGTATGTCAGAAGAGTGAAATGTTCAATGCATACCAGCAATTTGAAGCTTGGCTAGATTACCAGCTTGCTGTGAAGGTTAGGCTGCTCCATTCAAACCATAGTGGAGAATATTAAGGAAATGAGTTTGTACTTTATCTAAAGCACCAGAGTACTGTACAATATTTTATAGCACACAACATGCTATGGTACAATGGAGTTGCTAAACAGCTAAACTAGACCATCTTGGAGTGTATGCATGCACTGCTTCATGCAGGCAAACTACCCAAATTCCGGGGAGAGGTGGTGTGGCATATTATTTGATTCAAGAACAAAACATCCATCAAAGTATTAAATGATTTGATACCATATGAAGTTGTTTTTGGAAGGAAATCAGATCTAAATTATATCTATGAGTGGAGATTGCACACCTATGTTAAGACTGAGCATGGAAGCAAATTTGCTTGGAATATTGAAAAGGTCAGGTGAATGGGCATAGATGAACAATCAGAAAATGCTTACCAGGCCTACTGGCTAATAAAGCATATTGTCACTGTTGAGTAGAACATTTACTGGGACCTATTGTAGTGCAACATTAAGGGGGAGGGAAACAACACTGAATAGAATGATATTACACAAACATATATATATAGTTCAGAGCCCCATGCCACTAATGCTACTGCTTCCACAACTCCACCATCACCACCATCTGTCATATGGACCACTATGCCCATTTCCCTGGCTCCACCCATCTTGTGAACTTCTACTCCTGCTGGCCCATCCCATTCAAAATGCATCTGCCAGTCCAGCCAACATATCCTCAATATTATCAACAAAAAGGCCACTAACCCAACACCACCACATGGCATCCAGCTTCCCAGCCATATCAATGAAATCACATATAATCTTGACAGAGATCCAATTACACTTAAAGGAGAGGAATTAGCCAACCAGATCCTTGCTATAAACAACTACAATGATAACATCAAATTAATACTTGTACTAAATGAAATAATCACTAATGCTGAGGCACTTGAACCAGCCTCACTTGCTAAAGCAAAACATTGCCCAGAATAGCTCCAATGGGAGCAAGGCATCCATGAAAAACTAGCTATGTTATAGAATGCTGGTATATGGAAACTAGTCAACCCTCCTGCAGATGCAAATATCATTGGATCAAAGTGGATATTCCACACAAAGAAAGATACTACTGGAAATATTGTCTGATACAAGGCATATCTCATTGCACAAGGTTTCTTACAGGTCCTGGGCATCAATTATTTTGACACCTATGCTCCTATTGCCAAGCTTGTGTCTATTCAAATCATACTCACACTTGCTGCCTGCCTTGACATAAAATTGCATCAAATTAACATCAAAGACATATATCTGAATAGAGAACTATAGGACAATAAACAAATATATATACATCAGCCACCCAGACATGCAGATCCAAATCATCCATGTCATGTCTGTCAACTATGCAAGACACTCTATGGACTTAAACAAAGTGGCCATCATTAGTACCAGAAACTAGTCAAAATTCTTATCAAAAACCTAGAATTCAATCAATATGAAGTCAACCAGGCTGTCTTTATTAAATGAGGGAACAAGATGCTCATTATCATTGTCATACATGTTGACAACTGCATGATTGCCACCACCACCACTGCCTTCATCATTCAAACAAAGTCTAATATTAGCCATTATATCAAGATTAGTGACTTTAGTGAACTATATTAGCTACTTAGCATTAAAGTCATCTGAAATCATACAAAACAAACCATTGTGCTCAACCAGCACACATATATTGACTCCATCACCTGACACTTTGGATTTGATGAACTCAAACCCATCTCAATACCAATAGAATTCTAGACCAAGCTGTCAAGTAGCCAATCTCTCTTAACTGGTGCTGAATATGTAGTGATACAAAATATCCCATATCATAAAGCCATCAGTTCCTTTATATACATAGCACTCAGCATATACCCTGATATCTCATATACTGTATTGACTGTCTTGTGCTTCTCCTATAACCCAAGCATATCATACTAGAATGTGGTGCACCATATTTACAAGTACCTAAGTGGTACAAAAGATCTACAACTAACACATGGAGGAGGAACCAAGCCACTAGAAGGCTATATGGATGCAGACAGCAGCATGTTTGAAAATAGAAAAGCCATTTCTAGCTATGCATTCCTAATCAACAAAGGCACTATGTCCTGGATATTAAAAAAGCAAGAGATTGTCTTGCTATCAACAACAAAGAGCAAATATATTGCCACAATACATATTATGAAAGAAGTGCTCTGGCTGTGTTCCCTCATCACAAAGGTATTCACTCCCCTCAATAATGCCACACTACTCTTCCCAGACAATCAGTTAGCCATTGTGCTTACAAAGAACTACCAGTATCATGTGCATATCAAGCATATTGATATCTACTTTTACTTCATCTGCTGGGTTATTGATGATAGCAAACTCTGGCTCATCTTCTGCCCTATTGCTGATATGATCGCTAATATACTTACAAAGGCACTTCCCTTGTCCAAGATCAAACACTTTGTTGCTGAATGTGGACTGTGTGTGGCTTGAGGGGGAGTGTTGGAATATGCAAGTGTATGTGCATGTGGAATATGACTGGAATAAACAAACAAGGATTTGCATTTCTAGATCATAGATATATACTTGCATATTTTCATCTCATTCTATCTTTGTGCTCATCTATATAATAAGTGCATGCTTCTTTTCTCTTCCTCTTTTATACCTAATATATTTCTCTTCATATATAAAAGATTTATATCATAAATGAATCCCTTAGTCTGTTGTATAACACATATAACTAAGGTAAGTTATTTACTACTATATATTACCTATTCAAGCTAACATGTGTATAGTCTTGACCTGATAAGTAATTCATATAGTCTGTTACACAATGCATGCAACTGAATCTTAACCTAATAGGCATCATATACACTCAAAGTATCCAATCTTATATAGAGAATATCAAGTGAGACTTTACTGTCTTGTTCAAAGATGTGAATATTTTAGACTGGCTACTGCAAGCTTGCAATATGCCATAAGCCCACTACAACTTGCAGTGAGCCACAATACAGAAATATATAATATTATCTTGGATCAGTATTGATGATGGTGACTCTTTGAATAGACTGTTTGAATTAGTACTCACTCACCTCATCTTCCTGAGATAGTGCTAGAGAAATAGATTGTTGATAACACTAGCAGCTACAGCACCAGCAAATAATATAAGCCCAATAAAAACATGAATGGTAGTGTGCTGATAGCTTTACTGTCTTGTTCTGTTACTACCATGTCAACCATGACTTTAACAGGTCATGACCTCAATATTCAACCAGACTCACTGGCATTAGTGCTTACTCTTTTGTCACTCTAATATGTTGTTACCTACATTTTTTTCCTTGAAAACCACCTCAAGAAAGATGACTATATCTCAGAGAATACTTATTTGCTTGTAAGCATGGTGTATGTAGGTGCCCATACCTATACAGCCAGCATCTGCAGGACCTCTGGGTAGTCTCTGTGGTATTGGATCACAAGGATATTGGATAATTTGCAGGCCATGGTTGGATCAAATGATCTGGAGTATCATATTGTCATCTTCCAGCTGTGTCAAGTGCAGATAGGAAGTTTGTTGCAGATTACTGTGTGATACATATTGACAGGATTCAAATGCCTTTACTTTTTAGGTCTAACATCTGGATCTCAGGACTATTCTTATTAAATGTGGGAACTGTATACATTTTGAAGCATTTGACATATCCCTATATAAATTTATTGACAAGCAAATATCCTGGCCCTGGGAATGCACTTTTCCTAGGTCAACAATTGAATTGCCCAACAAGGTGTTTAATAATGCTCACCTCCAGTTCAAATTTGCTAAATTTCTTTTTCACTCTGACTCTGTTGGATTGAATTTTTATTTGTCATGACTAGATCCACAAGATATCAATGCACTCATTAAAGAGATTTTGTACAATGTTAGCCACACTAATGAGGTTGCTCATGTTCCTGAGCCTACTGCACAAGTTGCCACCAATGGTTGTACTGATGGCCTTTGTCAAATCACTAAACATATCCAAGATGCTGCTAACTGGATATATTGTTACTGGTATTGGTTGCCCCTTTGGCTTCTTATTAGAGTAGCTATCTAGAGCATGGCTCAATGTTCTCTTCAGGAGATCTTATACAAACAATTCATGCTATTTTTCATATACACACTTGCAAGAAACAAATGCAGTCAAAGTCTGTTCATAAAATTACTTGATGTAATATTGTCCAAAATTCTCTGACACATGGACAAGTTCAAATCTTCTACTTCCAAATGGCTCTCTGAATGGGCTCTAAGGATGGGCAAAGGTACTTTTGATATCATGTGAAAGCAGCTGAAAGCACTGCATGTTCAACCATCTCCATTCTGGAATCCTTCCCAGCATGAGCTCAATAGAAACACAAGGCTCTTACTTCTGCTCTGTAATGAATATATTTGTAATATGCTCACAAATCCTATTCCTGTGTCTACTAGTGCCCCCTTCCATTCTAGTCACTGTTTCCACAGCTCTGTCAAGGACTTTTTGTCTTTAAAGGAAGAATTTTTTAATGGGGTATATCATATTGACCCTAATGTTATCCTATGCAATGTTGAACAATTGAGCAAGGAGGGCATCAAAAATTGGTTGGCAAGTGTCACAGATATGAATGAGGTATATGCACAGCTTGAGATGTTGATGAATAAGTATATGTCAAAGAGTCAGGATATTGATAAGAACTTATTCAATGGAAATCTGGTGTTTTGATCCATTCAATTGTTGACCAGGATTGAACTCTATGTTGCAATTGACAAACTAGCTGTCAAGAAGATCCCTATGCTTGCAAACTATCCCTCTGAAGTTTCAATGGTTCTTTTTGAACAGTTGCTTCTATAAAGAAATGAATTCTCATTGCCTTTTGGCATATATAAATACCTCTTTGCATATCATTTCCAATCATATTCCAGATGGTCATTGTATTCAGATAAATTTACTGAGGACAGTTTCCCTGTCCAATACTATGATCAATTATAGTTTCTTCAGCATCTTAAAGCTTAGATCAAACAGGATGCATTGAATAATGCTAATCTATGGCATGAAGATGCAAGCTCCACATTAAACTTGAACAGAGATGATTCAGAATCAAGTGGATTAGAAAAACTACAGTTGCCTGACCTTCCATTATATACAAAGATGGTTGTCTTTGAACTGCAATATCCAGCAATCATTTGCATTTGGTGTTCTACTGCAGTTCTCTTTTTGTTCCATACTAACTATTTTTAAAATTATAGTCCAAGAATGGTTAAGGATCTATCATGGGAGGAGAAGGATCTATTTTCAGATGTCACTATCTTGAAGTCTTACTTTGTCAAAGGGCTACACCTCCATTCAGTAGTCCAGATCCACTTGGTTTCTTTTCATTCATCTGAGAATCATGGGCCAATGTTGCATTACATCTGTTAATATTCCAATTGCCATTATAGATCTAAGTAGAGTTTGGACTTATGGCAGTTAGTCAGGGAGAGCATCAAACCAAAAATCAACTTCAATTTTTCATTTCACTTGATATATTACATGCACATAAAATCTGTCATGGACTCCTGGTGGATTTATTCTATTTCTAACACTCCCAACACTGTTGTGGTTACACAAGCAGAATTTCCTGTAGATCTCATCACTCTTCAACAGTTACACAGTGGTGGCTTGCTTCAATGGCTCAACATTCTTCAAAGATTATATAACAGATTATTCAATTTTCATTGTTTCAACATTCATTACCTACCCCCTTTGCTGCCCTTCAAGTCAGGCCTCTTGACCCAGATACAGGGACATAGATTTAGTATAAAGAGCTTCAAGACTTTTAATTTTGCATCACCCTTCAAGATGAGCTTGACAGCTTGTTTATAGATATTGGAGTCTGTGTAATCAATGCAGTGTCCACTAGCACTATCTCTCTACTGCTGAACCATATGCTTGCATCAAGCTCCTATGAGCCTGTCATGAACAGAGCCATTACATTTCTTCATAGCATGCATAAGAAGACATTCAAATTGGTGCAAGAGCTGTTATATAATCTTATTGGGGTATTTATAGACTATGAATGCAACAGTCACTTTTGTAATCTAGCTGCTGCATGTTTAAGCACATTTGACATTGACCACACTATCCTGCATAAGCTCTTCAATCATGCAGAAGACATTGATACTGTACTTTCTTGTGCATTCTTTATCAATGTACTATGCAAAAGCAGTATGTCTTTTAGTTACTGTACCATCAGTTTGTGGTAAATTTAATTCTTCAGACTCAGACTCATTCATTCTATGAAATAGCCATCTACTATACTCATTTGAGGAAGTCTTAATAGATATTATTCTTGCTGATTTATCAGATTATGGTGTCAACCTTGCAGTTGCCAGAATGTATATCTGCCATTGGCCTGGTCCACTAAGATGGAGGCAATTACTACATCCAAATTCTTGTTGACTCATCTATAAAACCAAACCGACTATGGACTATCCTTCACAAACAGTGCAAATTAACCTCCTCAGTAGGAAATTTCAAGTAGCCAATCAACTATCTGATGCCTTCTAGTATATGGTGGACTGTCTTGGAATACCTAAGTAGCTTTTTTCCAATATACACATACACTACACTTCCAATGTCAACATATGTTCTAACTCTTGTTCATAGCAAGGCTTCTTTGTTACATTATCAGATCTTCAAGGGATGGACTAGATGGCTATCAACATATTATCTAAATCCAAGGTAATTCTCTATTTTGTATGAAATGGTCAGTGATGTAATTCTATACAAGTATACTTTTCTCTGGTAGATAATGAATTGATAATTAGAGCACAATATGATGACTCAAACAAAACACTTGCCCTTGTTCCATCCAGCAAGCTTTCAAAGGACCTCCTATCAGATCTTGTTGATGACCATATCCATTGGTTGAACTTGACTATAAAGATCATTGAAATATGCCCTGTTTTAAGATCCTGGAAAGAATTTCCAAAGAATTGGAGGATTGACTGTGCATCCAGGCAATATTGTGTATATAGGAGTCATGAGACACTTGTGGACTGTTACAAATGCTACATATCTCCCTTATTTTATTTTTATTTTTCCCTTACTCCTCTTTTCATTCTCTTTAACTTGAGTCTCCATAGGTCACATGACTTACACAGCCACATCACATCACAAGTCACATGATGGGCACATACAGACCCATGACATCATCAATGACATCACAAGCCTAGATCCATCAATATAGCCAATGACCTAGACTTTTATCTTTTATTACTTATCTATGACATCATATCCTCAACCTCAGTGCAGCCCTTATCTCAAGATAATGACTCATTGAAGCACAGCACTGACTCATTGCTTAGTCAGCAACCACAGCCTCACTTTGTCAAACCAATGGTATAAGCTGCTTTTATTATGTATCATATGCAGGGGTTAGGTTAGTTATCTCTGACCAATAGGATATAATCCAGTTATCTATTTATCTGCCCTCATGTAATTCAAGCTCCACTTTGGAATTCTAATTGTATGATATATAAGGTGGCCAAACTAGAGGCATCTCCCCTAGTCTTGTCCTTTTTGGAGTTTCTTCCACTTTCTACTGGGTTATTCCCACTGTCCAGAGGTATAGTGGCAGATTCCCTAGACATCTTGACTCAGGTTAATGTTTACTTCAGTGTCCCTGCCTCATTGTCTTATCAGCAAATGATTGATATTGTTCTTTGGAGTCTAGTAAAATCCAAGTAGTAAGTTGGCCATTTCATTAGAACAAGACTTTAATCTCTCTATCACCTCTGCTCATCCTCTACTTCCTATCCCTCTTAGTCCTAATCCTTATTAGGATAAGATTTATCTTCTACCACCTTCACCCATACATCTCTTGCTTACAAACTTATCTCTCATCAGAATCAAGTACCATTCTTGTCAAAGAAACTTTATCATTGACCTCTACCACCTCTTACAATTAAAGTTAGTCATCAGTTAGTATACTTGGTGCAGATCTTAAGCCAAGACTGATGCTTACTGGTATAAGTGTCCACTCTCTTGCAAGTTATATTCAGTGCCTCATATACTAGAAATACTGGATAGGAAGTCTTAGTTGCAGTTGTGAAGTAGGAAAACATTCCATTTACCTGTTATTAACCAGTTGCACATAGCTATTAGAGAATAGCTGATAATAGCATAGGATTAACCAAGACTATGAGCCATTAGAATAGCTTTGTCAAGTCATATAGGAATACAACAGAGTTGAGCCTCACTCCTTATCTTCCTCATCTATTGACCCAAAAAATGTTAAATCTAAAGACTATGAGCACCAATTAGCTCCCTTGCCACCACTACTTAACCATATAAACAATCAAGACTGGTCCAATTGGTTTAGTCACTTGCCAGCATATTCCATATCTCAAAGGTCACTAACATCTCTGAGTGAACCATTAAATTAGTATCCTATGAGAATAGCTTCATGCCCCATGCCATAGCCATCCACCATTCACACACAATTCCTCTCCTCTAGCCATGGGTCATCTAACTATCACTCACATGCTCCAATCTCAAACTCCCTCCATCACTGATCCAACACCACCTCTACCAAATATCAGATAGAGAGAGATGTCCCTATCCTCACCCTCCTACTAACTGTACTTGGGGTTGTCCTTATAATCCCAGTGTCAACTTTGGCTCTTGTATTTCTACACTATACCCTCACCTCCTCCTTAACCTATCTCACTGCTATCACTACAACTATAATAGACATTAAATCTATCATAGTTGAACTTAGAGCATCCCCTTCCTATAACAATAGAATCTCCCTTATCCACCAAGGCATAGTTGATAACTTGAGAGAATACTTCCAAGCTCTTCAACAGCTTCCTCAACACTCCTGCCCTATCTCTAGGCAAAAATAACTAGAAATACTTAAGATATAAGCTGAAAGAGCCTGACAGATTAGAACTTGTGCAGCACAAGTAGGAATCAACCTCATCTTGAGACCTACCACCACAGAAAAAATCCTCTATGAAGACAAATGAACTTCACATTCATACTTCTCACCCTTGCCAGATAAATCCAGATGATTGAATTGCACAACTCATTATAGAAAAAATCCACTCTCTTGAAGTAGTTGAAGTAGCCAAGCTACCCACAACAAATAGAGCAGACAATGAATTTGGATCTATAGGAATTAACTTATGCACTTCATCCTTAGAAGATCTCAAGATCAGATCTTTCTTCAAGCAAGATATTATCATGTCTATTTAAATTGCCCCTCCTAGATTTCACCATCAATTTGTCAAAGCATCCACTTTATTAGACATTGGAGTAAACACCATGTTCATTAATCAAACATAAGCTAAGAAATTCCAATTACCCCTTAAACAGCTCCCAAAACCCATAAAAGTCTACAATGTAGATGGAACACCAAACTCTGCCAGAAACATGACCCATGCAGCAGAAATCCTTACAGACTATCAAGGACAATTTGAATGTATTACCACCAAAGTCACTAATTTAGGAAAACACCAACTTATCCTTGATTACATATAGCTTAAATGCCACAACCCAGAAATTTATTGGACAATCAGAACAGTCAAGCTAACAAGATATCATATAGACTGTCACACATTAAACAATAAATCTGCATTCATACATCAAATCAAATCAGAAAAAAGAGATTCAATTCAACATATCCAAACCCTCAAGAAAAAAGACTCTTCCAAGCCAAAGGAGATTCCAATAAAAGAATTTGTACCACAAGAGTATTACAAATATCTTCATGTCTTCTCAAAGAAAGAATCAGAGTATATGTCCCTAATCTTGGAATCATGCCATAGATCTTAAAGATTTTTTTGAGTCAAAGAAAGGTTAAATCATATCACTCTCTTCTGATGAACAACAAAAAATAACTGACTTCATCAACAATCAATTATAAAAAGGATATATCAGATCCAGCAAATCTCCACAAACATCACTAGTATTCTTTGTTCCAAAGAAACATGAATGAAAATAATGGTGCAAGATTATCAATATCTTAATGAACACACTATCAAAAACAACTATCCACTGCTGCTCATCTTCCAACACATTAATAAGTTGAAAGGCACAAAGCTCTTCATCAAAATGGATTTACATTGGGGATACAATAATGTATATATTAAAGAAGGTAACAAATGGAAAGCTGCTTTCATATGCCATAGAGAATCCTATAAACCCCTTATAATGTTCTTTGGACTCTGCAATTTCCCAGCAACTTTTCAAACCATGATAAATGAAATATTTGCAAATTATGAAGACCAGTGACCCAACAGAACATGGCAAAGTAGTTCTTCAAGTTCTCAAACTTTTAGATGAGAACAACCTCTTTGTCAAACCTGAAAAGTGTTCCTTTAGGATCAAAGAAGTTGAATTTCTTAGAATGATCATAAATGAAAATGGAATTAAAATGGATAATGTAAAAGTACAAGCTATCCTCAAATGGCCAACATCTTTCTTTGTCAAAGCCATTAGAAGCTTCCTTAGATTAGCAAATTTCTACTAAAGATTCATCAATGGATATTTCAAGCTCACAAGACCTTTCATCAATCTAATCAAGAAAGACACTCCATTTATTTGGACACAATTGCAAGAATTAGCCTTTAATAAACTTAAACAAAGATTCACCATGACACCAATTCTCACATATCCAAATATTATGTACAATTTTTTCTTGAAACAGATGCTTCAGACTTTGCATTAGATGCAGTCCTATCAATCCAAATAAATAACAAATGACATCCAGTTACATTTTCCTCTTACTCCTTCAATCCTGCAGAATTCAACTACTCTATAGCAGACAAGGAAGTACTCAGTGTCATCAGAGCATTGGAACAATGGTGACACCATCTTGAAGGAGCACACCAAGAATTTGAAATATGGAATAACCATGCAAACCTCCAATGGTTCATGAAATGTCAAAATCTAAACTGAAGACAAGAAAGATGGGCCCAATATCTATTAAGATTTAATTTTCAAATGAGTTCACAAAGGAGGCATTCAAATGGTAAAAGCAGATGCTTTATCCAGATGAAAAGACCATGCAGAAGGAATAGATCAAGATAATCAAGGAATTCAACTCATCCCTGATTCCATGATCAAAACAGTTCAAATCACAACAGATGACACATTTATCTTAGAAGAAGTCTTCAAAATAGAAGAACCATATTATAATGACAATCACAAATTCATCATACCAGATGATTACAAACTTAAACTGGAAATCCTTCAACTACATCATAATATATCCATCACAGGACATCCAGGTTATGACAAAATGCTAGAATTGATCCAACAATCATACACATGGCCACAACTACCAACATTTGTGAAAGATTATATTTCATGCTGTGACTGCTGCATACAATTCAAAGATTCAAACCTTCCAACACTAGGAAAATTTCAACCACCACCAATTCCTAATGGACCATGGCAAGACATCTCTACCTATTTTATCATGGACTTACCAAAATACAATGGATACAACTCCATCTTGGTCATAGTTAACAGATTTTCTAAAGAAACAGTATTTGTACCATGCAACAAAATCATAATAGCTATTGAAACAGCAAAACTTTATCTAACACATATCTGAAAAATCCATGGCCTCTTCCAAACAATAATATCAGATTGTGGGCCACAATTTACATCACATGTCATGAAACATCTATATAAAAAGCTAGGAATCATACCAAAAATTTCCACAGCTTTTCATCTACAAATAGATGAACAAATCAAATGAATGAATCATGACCTTCAACAATACCTTCATATCTTCACATCAGAAAAACAATACAAATGGATTGAATGGTTACCAATCATACAATTTTCATATAATGCAAAAAGGCAAATCTCTACACAAAAGGCACCTTTTGATGTTACATGTTCCTATATACCTTAACTTGGTTTTGAACAACATCAGTCAAAAGCACCTGCTGCTGATGACTTTGTTGACAAAATCAAAGACATAGTTGAACAAGTCAAGAACAATTTGTCAAAAGCATAATCACATATGACAGCTCAAGCAGACAAATACTGTTCAACAGCACTATAATATACTATTAGCAATAAAGTCTGGCTTTCAATGGTCAACCTAAAGCTACCTCATGCTTCATACAAGTTAACAGAATGATGGATTGGACCATATGATATCATTGATACAAAAGAAACTAATGCCTACAAACTTTGCCTTCCATCTTCAATGAAGATCCATCCAGTTGTAAACATGTTGCACATCAAATCATACAAAGAACACCTTAAAGGCCAACCAATATTCAAATCTGGACCAGTTCTAATCACCAAAGATTGTGAAGAACAATATGAAGTTGAATTCATCATCAATTCAAAGTTCAAAAACAAACATTTTGAATATTTAGTCCACTAGAAAGGATATGAAGAAGACAAACACACATGGGAACCAGCTACTAATCTCAAAAATTCCCCAAACACAGTTGCACTGTTCCACAAGTCACAACCAAGTGCACCTTAAAAACTTTAAATGACCAAAATATAAATTTTTAATATTTTTTACTATTGTGGAAAACTAATACTTGAAAGGTTGATACTTCCTTTTAATTGCCTGGAAGTTAATCTTTAAGAAGGGGATCATGTTATGAATGCTACATATCTCCCTTATTTTATTCCTATTTTTCCCATATTTCTCTTCCCATTCTTTTATTCCTCTCTTCATTTCCTTACTCCTCTTCCCATTCCCTTCAACTCGAGTCTCCACAGGTCATGTGACTGACACAGCCACATCACATCACAAGTCACATGATGGGCACATACAGACCCATGACATCATCAATGACATCACAAGCCTAGACCCATCAACATAGCCAATGATCTAGACTTTTATCTTTTATTGCTTATCTATGATATCATACCCTCAACCTCAATGCAGCCCTTATCTCAAGATAATGACTCACTGAAGCACAGCACTGACTCATTGCTCAGTCAGCAACCACAGCCTCACTTTATCAAGCCAATGGCATAAGTTGCTCTTATCACATATTATGTGCAAGAGTTAGATTAGTTATCTCTGACCAATAGGATATAATCCAGTTATCTATTTATCTGCCCTCATGTAATTCAAGCTCCACTTTGGAGTTCTAATTGAATAGTATATAAGGTGGCCAAACTAGAGGCATCCCCTCCAATCTTATTCTTTTTGGAGTTTTTTTTATTTTCTACTGGATTATCTCCACTGTCCAAAGATATAGTGATGGATTCCCTGGACACCTTGATTCAAGTTAATGTTTACTTCAGTGTCCCTGCCTTATTATCTTATCAGCAAATAATTAATATTGCCCTTTAAAGTCAAGTAAGATCCAAGTAGTAAATTGGCTATTTCAGGCTCTGTACATAAATCATAGTTATGAGTCACTTTACTCCACCATTCCTTGTCCTTTTTTGTCAATAAAAGCAGGAAGCTTGAGTTATATAAGATCAAGAGCATAGTTTATAATGAAAATCAATATATCAATGTTCTATTTGGTTTGGAATACTTTCTTGTTCTCCAGCCAAAGAATTATATCATAGGGACTCTAGCTCTAGCAGCTTCTAAACTCAGATGCATTCTCATACCAAATAGTGAACTCAAGCTAGCATGGATGCATGAAAATTATTGGGGTCATTAGTTTAAATGGATCAGGAATAAACCATTGTATCACATTTACAATGTAGACATTGACATGAGCTGCTTGATGGAGAATGGCAGCATGATCAACACAGAATAACTTGCTTATCTACATGCCCTGACAAGTTGCCATCAACCAGATTCACTGACAGGTAAAATGGAGGTTCAAGCAATACTTTCTCTTTTACAATCAGATTGTTGTTAGTGAAGAAAGAGTGGGGATATGACACTCTCCTTTCTAGAGTATGTAGTACAGTGATAGTAGATATTATAAGTGGAGGCTCACTTGTATGTCTTTACAAAGTGCTCAATAAAGCAAGAGGTTATCTCAGTAGGTCTTGTCTTTTGAGAACAGTCAAGATAATCAAGAGAGAAGGAAAAGATAGGAATTTCTCCTTATTCCATAGAGTACAGTTAGTCTGGTATATATAGGTAAGTGGATTTTATGTATATTTATGTACAATATAAATATAAAGGATAATCTAACATATGATATTGAAGAGTATAGAATATGAGTCAGATATTTGGAATGTTCTAGTCTGATTCATAATCAAGTGCTTACTGATGGTGCAATCAAGGCTGTGGTTGCTGATTAATTGTTGAGTCATAGTTATAACTTGACTTGAGTTATTATGACTCAAGTCTCAACAATATTAGCACTTTAACAGTCAGTCAATTATGAAGAGCAAAGCTTTAGATATTAGAGTTAAGGATTGCTAGACATTTACTTTATATCCTTAGATAGATTTTGCAATTAATAACATTCAAAGTAGGTATTACTGAGAATTCACCTATGGCTCTGCTTAACTAGCCACCTTTTCAACCCCATCCTTATTTTCTAGCAGGTACTTTCCTGAACAGATTACACTTGATCAGTTACTTTTCAGCCACTCTGCATCTGTGGACCAACTCTTTCCCCATATGCACTTATATTGTGCCAAAATATCTACACCATTACATAATATCACTATACTGACTCAACTATCTTCTTCTTTTCAGGCAGACTTGGCATTCCAGAATGAATATTTTGTTCAATTCATTACCAATGCAAAGGTTATTCACATAGAGTCACATGTGACATATAAAGTTCTGAGTAACAGTCACCTGGAAGCTCTTCAGACATATTTTGTACAATGCAGAGCACACTACCATGACTCTCTAGAAATTGTAAAAAAATGTCTGGATCTAACAAGAAATATGTGAGAAGAAGACTTAAATGATCTAGTTAATGGCCCATGATTACTGCAGACATGCTCTTGTGATACTATTATGCTTCTGGTTCACACTAGACTAGAAGTTGCCCAATGATTCCCAAAATGATAATATTTTAAAACTAGGGAAAAGAAAATGGTATTGTACAGGCTGGAACTATATACTATCTACCATAAGGTATGATGTCACTACATGAGGAACACACATGTAACTATATCATAGTCCAGACTGGATAGAAATGAATAATAAGGAAGATAAAAGATGGTGATTAAAAGATAGTGATATGTAAAAGTGTGAAAGTGTGAAGAGGAAGGCAAAAATATAACATTATTTTCTTTTCAAGGTCAGATATCTTGGACAACATAAAGTCTCTCTGAATGTCAGGAAGTTTGGGGATACCAGAACTAAAGTGGTTGGAATTGGTAAGGGGATTTTGCAACAAATAGGGTAGTTACAAGGGGAATTTTCATTAAGCTGTCAATTACAAGCAGGGATAATTATGTGTGGTTGGAATGTTGTGGGGTTTTTATGATGGAAGTCCTTGATTGCATCTACAGCATGGATTAGCTCAGAAGCCTTAATCCACTTGTGCTCCTACAAGGAAATTCTTTCCAGTGAATCAAGTATTCTAATTGGTCATGATAGACCCTTGAGTCAATAATGGCTTTGACTTTTTGTTCAGCTTTTCTGTTCACTATATCCAGTAATGGGGGAAAGAGTTTTTGTATGGGAAAAGTGCCTTTTTTGAAAGGGAAAAGCTTACTTTTATAAAACACTGGATATATGGATTTCCACTTTGGATCTAATTTTACTTTATATACCACCTTGCTGATCTTTTTGATGATTTTGAATGATCCATAATATCTATTATCAAGTTTTTTTGTTGGTCTATCAGTTTTTATATATGTGGCATCAAGCAATACTTGATCTCTGGGTCAGAATTCAGATTTGTATTTAGCTCTTTTGTCATGTTGGGCTTTTGTCTGCTGTATGGTTTTTTCCAGTATTTCATGCACAAGCTTTTGGATTTTTTTCATTTGTATTATAAATTGTTTGGTAGAATTATTTCAGAGTTAAACTTGGTAGTTGGTTCTAATAGTGGGAGAATGTCCATAGTTCAATATAAAGGGGAAAAACTCAATGGCTTCCAAGATCCTTGAATTAAGGGCAAATTCTGCTATTGCTAGCCAATCTATCCAATCACTCTATCAGTGGTTGATATAAATATGTAGATATTGTTTTATTGAGGCATTTATCCTTTCCATTTGACCATCTGTTTGTGTATGATATGCTGTTAATGGATTTAATTCTATTTGTAGTAATTTAGCTAGATCATTTATAAATGAAAAAATAAACTGAGATCCTCTGTTTAATATGATTTTTTTTGGTGTACCATGTAATTTAAATATCTGATCTTAGTATATCATAGCTACTCCAAGAGATGTTATATTATTGGAAACAGGGAAGGCATAAATCATTTTTGAAAATTTATTTATCACTACTAATACAGTATTCTGTCCTTTCAATTTTGGAAGAGGTCCAATCAGGTCAATAGATATAGTCTTCCAGGGAAGCTCAGGGTTATTGTGTGGGTTTAGGAGTGTGATATGCTGATGCATTTTTATCTTGATTCATTAACATGTTGGACATGCTTTAATAAACTTCTGTATATCTTTGTATATTCTTGGCTACCAATAGATATTGTAGAGGAGAGAAAGTGTTCTTTTGATTCTGGGATGGCTGGTAATTGGGTGGTTATGGAATTCTTGCATTAAAGCAAGGTAAAGTGAAGGGAGAAGAGAAACATATATTTTTGTATTTTTAATTATTATTTTATTCTTGAATATTTTCTAGCTATGTTTCTTTTCCTTTACAGTTTCTTTGACCTCTTTTTTGACCAGGTTAAGGGCTCTGAGGATTTTTCCTTCTATTATCATTATTATTCCAATAGTAGAGGGTTGTAAAAATCTTTTAGATAGAATGATTGAACTGATGTTGTTGAGTTCTAACCTCTTTTCATAGTCTAACCTCTTGGACAGAGGATCAGCAGAGTTTATATATCCTAGTTGATATATAAAGGTGAAGTCATACTTTTGAACATTATATTGCCATCATGCTTGATATTGCAAAAGATTTTGAGATTTGTGAAAGAACTCAATTCTTATAATCCATCCAAACTTTGAAAGGGTGGTGGGCACTTAGTAGATAATGGTGCCATTTCTTAAGGGTAAACATGACCCCTAACATTTCTAGGTTGCTTGTGTGATAGTTTCTGAAATGGCCAGCTTACTATTTGAATCTTGCTAGACTCCAAAATCAATATTGATCAAGTGCTGATAAGACAATAGGCTGGTGATGCTGAAGTAAGTGTCAATCTAAGTCCAGGTGTCCAGGGAATCTGCCACTATATTTCTGGACAGTGGAGATTATCCAATAGAAAGTGGAGGAAACTCCAAGAAGGACAAGATTAGAGTGGATGCCTTTAGTTTGGCTGCCTTATATACTTTCAATTAGAACTCTAAAGCAAAGCTTGAATTACATGAGGGCAGGTAAATAGATAACTGAATCATATCCTATTGATTAGAGATAACTAACCTAACCTTTGCACATGATATAAGATAAGAGTGACTTGTACCATTGGCTTGATAAAGTGAAGCTGTGGCTGTTGACTGAGCAATGACTTAGGATTGAGTCATAGTGAGTTAGAATGAGTCACTATCTTGAGATAAGAGTTGTGCTAGGGTTGAGGATATGATATCATAGATAAGCAATAAGAGATAAAAGTCTAGATTGTTGGCTGTATTGATGGATCTGGGCTTGTGATGTCATGATGATGTCATAGGTCTGGATGTGCCCATCATGTGACTTGTCATGTGATGTGGCTGTGTAAGTCACATGACCTGTGGAGACTTGAGTTGAAGAGAATGAAAAGGTAAGTAAAGAAAAAATGATAGAAAAATAGGAATAAAATAAGGGAGATATATAGCATTCATAACAATTTTGTTCAGCATCAAGCAATGATTGAGACACAAAGGCAATGGATTGCCAAATGTCTTCTTGTTTCTAAAAGAGAACAGCTTCCAATCCAACTTCTGAACTATTAGTTTCAATCTAGAATGAATCTGTGTCTGTTGGCATTCCAAAGTTTATGGCACTTATGAGGGCTGTTTTCAATGCTTTGAAAGCCTTGGTACATTCCAGGGTCCAAGTAAATTTTTTTTCTCCAATGTCAATATATTTAGTGTTACAAACACTACATATCTTCTTTATTTTATTCCTATTTTTCCACTATTTTTCCAATACTCCCCTCTTTATTCCCTTCAACTTGAGTCTCTATAGATTACATAACTTACATGGCCACATTACATGACAAGTTCCATGATGGGCACATCCAGACCCATAATATCATCAATAATATTACAGCCTAGACCCATTAACACAGCCAATAATCTAGACTCTTATCTTTTATTGCTTATCTATGACATCATACCCTCAATCCTGGCACAGCCTCTATTTTGAGATAAGTGACTTATCAAAACACAGCACTGAGTAATCACTTAGTCAGCAACCCACAGCCCTACTTTGTCAAGCCAATGGCACAAGTTACTTTTATCTTGAATCATATATAAGGGTTAGATTAGTTATCTCTGACCAATAGGATATGATCCAGTTATCTATTTACTTGCCTTCATATAATTCAAGCTCCACTTTGGAGTTCTAATTGAATAGTATATAAGGTGATCAAACTAGAGGCATCCCCTCCAATCTTATTCTCCTTGAAATTTCCCCCACCTTCTATTGGATAATTCCCACTGTCCAAAGATATAGTGGCAGATTTCCTGGACATCTGGACTCAAGTTGATGCTTACTTCAGTATCACTAGCCCTATTGTCTTATTGCATATGATTGATATTGCTTTTGGAGTCTAGCAAGATCCAAATAGTAAGTTGGCCATTTCATTTAGTGGTCAAGCTAATACAGAGAAATCCTTAATGAAGTGCTGATAAAAGTTGAGAAAACCTAGGAATTCTCTCAAATGTTTCCTAGTCATGGACAGTGGCCAGTTTTTCACAGCATTGACTATAGAGGGGTTTATGGCCACCTTGTTATGTAAGACAATGAGACTAAGGTATTTGGTGTTTTCTTTCCCAAAGTTGCACTTTTCATGTTTCAATAATAGTTTTTCTTTTCTTAGGATCTCCAAGACTTGCTTAACTACATCTTAGTGTTCCTCTATTATTGTCAAGTAGATTATAATATCATCCATATATACCATGACCTTTTCTTCATTTATTAACATTTGAAATATAGCAGGTGAATTAGTCAGCCTAAAGAACATTACAAGGGGTTCAAATAGTCTCTGATTAGTTCTAAATGTGGCTTTCCATTCATCCCCTTCTTTCATATAGATGTTGTTGTATCCATACTATACATTGAGCTTGATGAAGTATTTAATGGTCTTTAATTTGTCAACAAGTTTGCTTATGAGTGGGAGAGGATATCTGTTCTTGACAATGATTGTATTTAGTTTGCAATAGCCTTGAATAGAATGGAGTCATCCATCTTTCTTTTTGACAAAGAAGAATGGAGAGGCAAAGAAGAATTTTGATGGTCTTATCTGTCCAGATTGCAAGTTTTCTTCAAGAAATAGATCCAATTCCTTTTGTTCTACCAGGAATAGATTATAGATTTTGCAATCAATGGTGTAATCACCCAGTAAAATTTTGATAGTGTGATCTCAAGGACAATATGAGGGTAGTTCATCAAATATCTCTTTTGCAAACACATCCTCATATTTATGGTAGAACTTCAGGACTGCCTCCTTGAATGTTTTTTTATTTTCACCATATTTTCTTTGATAGCAATTTTAGTTGATGTATTATAAAGGTAGTGCTCTATATTGATCCAGAATATTTGATCCAGGATTATGTTAGGATTATCATCTTCTGAATTAATTAGACCCAGGGTGTGATCTTAATCACACCAGAATTTAATTTCCTTTGATTGCTAGTTGAGTTTGGAGTTGTGGCATTCCAGCCAATCATATCCCAGGAATACTTTGTTCCTTTCCAAAGTGGTCAAGGACAGAATGATTTGTTCTGTATGGTCATTTATTTTTAAGTTTACCACTACAAACTCTTTGATCTGTTTAAACATATTTTGAAAACCATCAGCATTATATACTAGTATTACATAGGGTAATTTATATATTAATAGGCCTTTTTCTTTGGAAAAGGTCTTATCTATGCTGCTGCCAATGCATCAAAAGTCTATCAAGGCAAGAATTTCAAATTGTCAACTGTTATTGGTTCTTAGGTCAATGTTTACCTCTAGAGATGAGGCAATTTTTCTTTTGGATCATTTGATGAATTTTGATTTGTGCTAGAGTTCACACAACATCAATATATTCAATTCATCTGTAGATTCCTTAATTATTTTAATAAGTTTGGTATCTGCTTCTCCTTTTTGAATAGGATGTGCCAGGTCTTTGATTTATTTGGCCATTTCTTGCTCTAGTAGGCTCTTGATCTATTGTATAAACCATTCATCCACTGTGTTTTCCCTAGTTTCTGCTGGGTGTTTTTATTTCTTGTGTAGATGCTTTACTTTGCCCAAGGGAAGCATCAATCATCTTATTTGGAAGTGCTGGCTCCATGGAACTCAGCTTATCCATTAAAGATGTATGAGAAGTACTGGCTCTGTTAGAAGTAGAATCTCCTACTTACTTGAGAATTTTGGACTATATTCCCCCACTCTTCATATTGGAGGAAACTACTGTTTAGACTTCTATGGAGCCAAACTTCCCATTCCCTCAAATTATCTGAGGTAGTACATCTACCTCCTTCATCTTGAGTTGGTAGATCTTTTCAATTATTAACTGAGCTATTCTATTATCTTCAGCAACTTTAAATGGCTCTATTTTTCAGTTGATTAATAAAACCATAAGATCCCCTCAGTAGTTGGAATTAACAACACTGGCACCCACATGAATCTGATTTTTTGCTGCCAGACCACTTTAGGATGTGATTTACCTATAGGCATCATTAGGAATAGCATATTGTATATTGGTATTGACCACCACTTATACTAGAGTAGGGATCATCTTTGCCTCAGATACATATAGGTCCAGGCCAGCTGTTTTTTTTAATCTGTGAGTAGATATTTTGGCCTTTGATGAAGACCTTTTGACAAAGAAATATTTTTTATTGGTGATCTTTTCATATTTCTCTTCTTCTGTTGATTTTTTGACCAGGAGATGTTTTACCATCTCCTCAGTTGTTTGTTTGATGTCCTCTGAATCATTCATTTGCTTATTATTTTTGAGAACATGGAATTGATTGTTATGAACACTATGTATCTCCCTTATTTTATTTCTATTTTTCTATCATTTTTTCTTTACTTACCTTTTCATTCTCTCCAATTCAAGTCTCCACAGGTCATGTGACTTACACAGCCACATCACATGACAAGTCACATGATGGGCACATCCAGACCTATGACATCATCATGACATCACAAGTCCAGACTTATCAACACAGCCAACAATCTAGACTCTTATCACTTATTGCTTATCTATGACATCATATCCTCAACCCCAGCACAATCCTTATCTCAAGATAGTGACTCATCCTGACTCACTCTGATTCAGCCCTAAGTCATTGCTCAGTCAACAGCCACAGCTTCACTTTATCAAGCCAATGGTACAAGTCACTTTTATCTTATACCATGTGCAAGAGTTAGATTAGTTATCTCTAACCAATAGGATATGATTCAGTTATCTATTTACCTGCCCTCATGTAATTCAAGCTTTGCTTTAGAGTTCTAATTGAATAGTATATAAGACAGTCAAACTGGAGGTATCCACCTTAGTCTTGTTCTTTTTGGAGTTTCCTCCACTTTCTATTGGATAATCCCCACTGTCCAGAAATATAGTGGCAGATTACCTGGACATCTGGACTTAGGTTGACACTTACTTCAGCATCACCAGCCTATTGTCTTATCAGCACTTGACTAATATTGCCTTTGGAGTCTAGCAAGATTCAAATAGTAAATTGGCTATTTCATTAGAACAAGACTGTCCTCTACACCACCTTCACCATACATTTCTTGCTTATGGACTTATCCTTCATTAGGATCAAGCACCACCCTTGTCAAAGACACTTCATCTTTGACACTTACTCCATCTTCACCAACTGAATTAGCCACTAGTTAGTAACACTTGATATAGGTTATAAGATAAGACTGACACTTGCTGGAACTAGTTTCCATCCTCTTGCAAGTTATATTCAGTAGCTCATATACTAGAAACATTGAATAGAAAGTCCTGGTTGTAGTTATGAAGAAGAAAGACATTTTCCTCATCTGATATTGATCAATCATACATAGCCATTAGGGAATAACTGATATTAGCATAGAATTAATCAAGACTACAAGCCATTGCAAGAGCTTTGTTAAGTCATCCAGGAATATCATTAAGTTAAGCCTTATTTCTTACTCATTCTATTAGATTTCAATTCAAATAATATTAAACCAGAAGACTATGGGCAGCAGTTAGCTTGCTTATCACCACCACTTAACCATGAACAAACCTCTAACTGGCCTAACTGGTTTACCCACTTGCCAACATATTCTTCCTTTGAGAGATTGTCAATCCCTCTCATTCAATTAATAGATTGGTATCCCATGAAAATAGCTCCATATTCCATACTATAGCCACCATCCATTCATATACAATTCTTACCCTCTAGCCATATGTCATCAAACTATCACCCTTGAGCACCCACCTCTAATTCCCTCCATTACAAATTAAATACCACCATTATTGGTTCTGGTATTCATGAACTTCTGTTTGAGATATAGGTCAACACAAATATCAACCACATTATTAGAGAAGGAATTCAGCTGGGTCTATAACAGCTTGCCACTACTAAGTATAGATAGAGAAAGCCAGATTGTAATCTGCCACCAAACTGACACCACCCCTACCAAGTACCAAATAGAAAGAGATGTTCCCATCCTTGTCCTTCTACTGACCATACTTGGATTTGCCCTTACAACTCTGGCATTGACTTTGGTCCTCATATTTCTACTCTATGCCCTCACCTCCTTCTCAACATACCTCACCATTACCATCACAACTATGATAGACACTAGATCTATCATAGTTGAACTTAAAGCCCCTCCCTCTTATCAAAACAGAGTTTCCCTTATCCACAAAAACACTGTTGAAAACTTGAGAGAATACTTTCAAACTCCTCAACAATTACCTCAACATCTTCACCCTATTACAAGGTAAAAACAACAACAAATTCTTGAAGTCTATGCTAAAAGAGTCTGACAGATTAGAGCTCATGCAGCACAAGTAGTAATCAACCTTGCCCCAAGACCTATACAAGAAGACTCTTCTTTAGAAGAAGAAATCCTCCACAAAGATGAATGAACTTCACATTCATACTTTTTATCCTTGCTCCTACACTTCTTATCCTTGCTCTTACACTTCTTATCCTTGCTCTTATACTTCTTATCCTTGCTCTCACACTTCTCTTTTGCTTCACAGCAATCATCATCTTGACTATTCTCAAAAACAAAAACCAATCTGTTTCCATTAGATTCTCATTCAAAGCCCCTAATCACATTTATAGATTCACCATTGAATCACCAGGACCTGTTGATCTCAACATAGCTGATAATTCATGGAACCTACAATGGATCACCATCCAAGTTTAAAGAATGGTGAACCAAGATGAAAGCATGGATTGATTGAAATCCTAAACAATTCATCAACTTGACCCCAAGTATGGCTGAACCAAGAACCTTTATCACTGAAGTCAACATCAAAGCATATACTTATACAATCCTATCAAGACTAAAAGGATTCAAAGGCTCACACTTTGCTAATAATGAAATCACTAAACTTGTAAATCAGATATCTGAGCTTACAAGCTGATAATGCCTTACAAAAAAGATTAAAGATACTTTCCAACCTCAACTACAAAAAGATTGGTCAACTCAAGAGATCAGTCAATTATGACAAGATTGCCCCTCCATTGATGCATTTGTATGAAAATGGCAAACCCTTTTTATCCAATCTGGTATCCCAGATACATTCAGAGTTTGGTTGTTAGAAAACAATACAAGAAAGGACATCATAGAAGAGATGTTTCAAACCAAACAATGAAAGAATATAGTTGAAGAAACCATACAAGTCATTTGACAAATTAGCTAAACTAAGGAAGAGTATTGCCTCTTCTCATCCTCCAAGAAGTATTTCTTGTATTAATCCAAACACAATAAAGACACTAGGGATATCAATGTATTAGAAATTGCAAAATGCTACAATTGCAAAGAAGAAGGACATTGGGCAGACAAATGCTCAAAAGAATGTCACATATGCCATAAGACAGCAAGACATTCACATCTTTGCAAATTTCATCCAATAAATAGATCCAAGTTCACAAAAGAACTCAGATCAAAAGGAAAGTCCAAAGGTAAGGACAAATAATTCAATAAATCAAGAAAAGTCCAAGTCTTAGATATTAATTCAGAATCCAACTCTGAATCATAAGACTCTAAATCTTCAGAATCAGAATCAGAAGACCTTCCCCATACTGTTAGAGGCATAAACTATAAAGAAATAAAGGCATTCTTCTTCAACATGAAAGATTTCAAACTCAAGGGAAAAGCCCCCTAGGCTTAAACCCTTAGAATGTTCAAGTCTATAAACTATTTCCAAACACCCTATAAAAACCCCTCTACTCTTGAAATTACCAATTCAAAAAAATTTGAAAATGCAAAAATCCCAATCCACAGATCAGAATATGCTGTAGGTCTAGATTTTTACTCCTCCAAATCTAAAGATATTCTACCAGAACAGCAATCTGTCATCAACACTAATATCTAAGTGGCAATACCTTTATATGCCTATGAAATAATTGCCTCTAGAAGTGGTCTAGTAGTTAAATCTAGAATCCACACTGGTACAGGAGTCATAGACTCTGATTATCAAGGTAATCTCATGGTTCTATTGATAAATCAAGGAATAGAAACATTCAAGATAAACCCAGGTGATTATATTGCACAATCCATCATAGAAAAAATCCACTTTCTCAAAATAGTTGAAATAGCTGAGCTACCTGCAACAAAAAGAGCAGGCAAAAAATTTGGATTCATAGGAATCAACTTATGCACATCCTCCTCCAAAGATCTCAAGATCAGATCCTTCACCAAACAAAATATCATTATACCTATCCAAGTTGCCCCTCTTAGATTTCATCATTAATTTGTCAAAGCTTTTATATTTTTAAATAGTGGAGCCAACATCACATTCATAGACCAAACATGGGCTAAGAAGATCCAATTATCTCTCAAGCAGCTCCTAAGGCATATAAAAATCTACAATATAAATAGAACCCCAAATTCTACTGGAAATATTATCTATGTAGCAGACCTCCTCATAGACTATTAAGGACACTGTGAATGTGTTACCACCAAAGTCACTGACTTAGGAAAACACCAGCTTATCCTTGGTTACACATAGCTTAAACACCATAATCTGGAAATTGATTGGACAACTGGAACAGTCAAATTATCAAGATGTTCAATTGACTATAAAGTATTGAATGATAAATCTGTATTTATATGTCAAATCAAATCAGAAAAACAAGATTCAATTTGACATATACATGCTCTTAAAAAGAAAGACCCTTTCAAACCAAAGAAGATCCCACTGGAAGAACTTGTTTCAAAAAAATATCACAAGTACCTCTATATCTTCTCAAAGAAAGAATTAGAGCATATATCTTTTAGAAAACTATGGGATTATACAATAGATCTTAAAGATTCTTTTGAACCAAAGAAAGATTGAATCATACCTCTATCTCCTGATGAATAACAAGAAGTAACTGACTTTATTGACAATCAATTGTAAAGAGGATATATCAAATTCAGCAAATCTCTACAAAAATTACCAGTATTCTTTGTCTTAAAGAAAGATGAATGAAAAAGAATGGTGCAAGATTACTGTTAACTTAATAAATATACTGTCAAAAACAACTACCCCTTGCTGCTCATTTCTCAACTTGTTGACAAGCTTAAGGATGTAAAGCCTTTTATCAAAATGGATTTATATTGGGGATACAACAATATATATATTAAAGAAGGCAATGAATGGAAAGCCACTTTCATATGCCATAGAGGATCCTTCAAACTGCTTGTAATGTTCTTTGGGCTTTGCAACTCCCCAGCAACCTTTCAAACCATAATGAACAAAATATTCACAGACATGGATATAACAGTTGTCATCTACATGAATGACTTTATAATCTTTATGAAGACCAACAATGCTAAAGAACATGACAAGGTAGTTTTTCAAGTTCTCAAACTTTTAGACAAGAACAATCTCTTTGTCAAATCTGAAAAGTGGACCTTCAGAACTAAAAAAGTCAAATTCCTTGAAATAGTTATAAACAAAAATGAAATTAAGATGGACAACATGAAAGTGAAACCTATCTTAGAATGGCTGACATCTTCATCCATCAGAGCCATCCAAAGTTTCCTTAGTTTAGCAAACTTCTACTAAAGATTCATTAATAGATATTTTAAACTCACAAGACCCCTCATTGATTTAACCAAGAAAGACATATCATTTGTTTGGACAGAATTGCAAGAACTGGCCTTCAATAAACTCAAACAAAGATTCACCACAACACCAGTCCTTACATATCCAGACATAGATGTACAGTTTCACTTTGAAATGGATGCCTCAGATTTTACATCAGACATAGTGCTTTCTATCTAATAAAACAACAAATGGCACCCCATTGCATACTCCTTGTACTCCTTTAATCCTACAGAATACAACTACTCTATAGTAGATAAAGAAATACTCAGTGTCATTAAAGCATTGGAACAATGGTGATACTATATTGAAGGAGCACATCAAGAATTTGACATCTGGAATAATCACACAAACCTTCAATAGTTCATGCAATGTTAAAATCTAAACCACAGACAAGCCAGATGGGTCCAATATCTATCAAGATTTAATTTCAAATAGATTTACAAAGTAGGCACTCAAATGGTAAAAGCAAATACTTTATCCAAAAGAGAAGACCTGCTAATGAAATAGACCAAGACAATCAAAGAATCCAGCTCATTCCTAATTCCATGATCAAAACAGTTCAAATCAACACAGATAATACACTCATCTTGAAAGAAGTCAAGAAAATAGAAGAATCATGTTACAATGAGCATCAAAAACTTATTATATCCAACAATCATGACTTTAAAATGGAAATTCTCTGACTACATTACAATATACCAATTGCAGGACATCCAGGTTACAATAAAACATTAGAATTGATCTAACAATCATATACATGACTACAACTTCCCATATTTGTGAAATATTATTTTTCATACTATGACTATTGTACATGATTCAAGCATACAAACCTTGCAACACCAGGAAAACTCCAACCACTTCCAATATCTGATGGACCATGGCAAGATATCTCTGCTGATTGTATCACAGATTTGCCAATATCCAACAGATATAACTCTATTTTGGTCATAGTTAACAGATTTTCTAAAGAAATAGAATTTGTGCCATGCAACAAGACAATCACTGCATCTGAAACAGCAGAACTTTATCTGACACACATCTGAAAAATCCATGACCTTCCCTGAACAATCATCTTGGATCATGGACCACAATTTGCATCATACATTATGAAAGATTTGTACAAAAAGCAAGGAATTATGCCAAAACTCTCCATAGCTTTTTGTCCACAAACAGATGGACAGACAGAACACATGAATCACAACCTTCAACAATATCTTTATATCTTTACATTAGAAAAACAACACAAATGGATTGAATGGTTACCAATCATACAATTCTCATACAACTCAAAAAGACAAACTTCAACTCAGAAGGCACCTTTTGATGTCACATATATTATGAACACTATATATCACCCTTATTTTATTCCTATTTTCCCACTATTTTTCTCTTACTCTTTGTTACAAACACTATGTATTTCCCTTATTTTATTTCTATTTTCTCACTATTTTTCCCTTAACTCTCTTCTCATTCTCTCCAACTCGAGTCTTCACAGGTTACATGATGAACACCCAGACCCATGACATCATTAATGACATTATAGTCTAGACCCATCAACATAGCCAACAACCTAGACTTTTATCTCTTATCACTTATCTATGACATTATACCCTCAACCCCAGTACAGCCCTTATCTCAAGATAATAACTCATCAAATCACAGCACTGACTCATCACTCAGTCAGCAGCTCAGTCAGTAACATAGCCTTGCTTTGTCAAGCCAATGGCATAAACTGCTTTTATTATGCACCATGTGCAAGAGTTAGGTTAGTTATCTCTAACCAATAGGATATGATCCAGTTATCTATTTACCTATCCTCATGTAATTCAAGCTCTGCTTTGGAGTTCTAATTTAATAGTATATAAGGCAGCCAAACTGAAGGTATCTTCCCTAGTCTTGTTCTCCTTGGAGTTCCTCCCACTTTCTATTGGATAATTTTCACTGTCTGGAGGTATAGTGACAGATTTCCTAGACACCTTGACCTAGGTTAACTCACCTTTAGAGTTCCTACCTTATTGTCTTATCAGTGAACAACTAATATTGTCCTTGAAGTTAACTAAGATCCAAGTAGTCAGTTGGCTGTTTTATTAGAACATGACTTTACCCCCTCTATTATCTCCATTCCTTTCTTTCTCTCTTAGTTCTCATCTTCATTAGGATAAAACCTCATCCATCTTTATCATTTCTCTCACTTATGGACTTGTCCTTTATTAGAATCAAGTACCATTTCCATTAATGACACTTCATCATCAATATCTATCCCACTCTAACAAACTGAAGTTAGCCATCAGTTAGTACACTTGATGCAGAACATAAATGAGACTGATGCTTACTGGTATAAATATCCACTCTCTCACAAGTTATATTTGGCACCTCATATGCCAGGAACATTGAACAAGAAGTCCTGATTGCAGTTGTGAAGCAGGAAGATATTCCACTCACCTAATATTGATCAGTTGCACACAGCTGTTATATAATAGCTAATATCAGCATAGAATAAACCAGGACTACCAGCTGAGTAAAGAACTCCACCAGATCATATAGGAATATAATAGAGTTGAGCCTTGCTTCTCACCCTCACCATTTGTCAATCCAAACAATGATAAATTAGAAGATTATGAGCAACAACTAGCTCACTCATCACCATCACTTAACTAGGAAAATAACCAAGATTGGCCAGACTGATATAGTCACTCACTAGTCTACTCCACTCCTCAAAGGTCATCTACACCCTTGAGTGAACTACTAAATTGATACACTGTAAGAATAGCCCCATATTCCATACCACAACCACCCTCCATCTGCATCCAATTACTCTTCTCTGGCCATGTGTCATCTAACTATCACCCACATACCCCAACTTCCCACTTTCTCTATCATCCACATATTTCAACCCCCTACTTTCTCTATTACAGATCAGACACCACCACCATTGGTTCTGGTATCCATGAACTTCTGCATGAGATATAGATCAATGCAAATATTGACTGTATTATTAGAGAAGGAATTGAACTGGACTTACAACAGCTTGCAGCTGAAGAACATAAATGGTGACAGCCAAATTGTGATTAGACACCAATCTGACACCACCTTTACTGAATACCAAATAGAGAAAGAGATCCCTATCCTCTCCCTTCTATTGATTATATTTGGATTTATCCTTACAATCCTGGTGTTAACTTTGGCCCTTGTATCTCTACACTCTGCCCTCATCTTCTCCTCAACATACCTCACCATTATCATCAAAACTATGATAGACACTAGATCTATCATAGTCAAACTTAGAGCTTCCCCTTTCTATAACAATAGAGCATCTCTTACTTGCCAAGGAGCAAGTAACAACTTGAGAGAAGACTTTCAAGCTCCTCAACACCTTTCTTAACATCTTCATCCTATTAATAGGCAAAGACAACAAGAGTTACTTGAGACTTATGCTGAAATAGCCTAACAAATCAGAGCTTGAGCAGCACAAATAGGAATCAATCTCATCCTGAGACTAATATCCACAGAAGAAATCTCTTTAGAAGAAGAAACACTTTGTGAAGACAAATGAATTGCATATTCACACTTCTTACTCTTGCCATCACAATACACCTTTGCTTTATAGCAATTATCATGTCAATAATCCTTAAGAATAGAAACCAACCTGTTTCCATTTGCTTTTCTTTCAAAGCCCCCAACCATATCTATAGATTTACAATAGAATCACCAGTATCTGTTAAACTCAATATTATCAACAACTCATAGAACAACAATGATAACAACAATTGGTAACCAATGAACTTATTGCTTATCATAGCCATCCTTTTCATCATTATCATTTTTATTTCATTGCTCACCACATATATTTGATACTTTTATCAAGAAAATCGAGATCTAGAAGCTTACTCTCTTCAAGACATAGAAGTCCCACCTCTTCAAGTCCCATTTAGGGCAATAGTGACTGATTGGCCATCACTGCATACTAACTCTGTGATGTCACTATATCTCATGGTATATATATACAGACACAATAGTTCACTAGATAATTAGCTTCTTAAGTTAATAAATCAACCCTTTTAAAACCTCAACATGTCTAATCCAGCCTCACCTGGAGCCACTGTCCCATTAGCATGCATTACTCAATAAGAATGGATAGCTGTGTTAAATGCTCTTTAAAATACTGAGCAACAACTTACTCAGGTAAATGCTGAAAGAACCTATTTAGAAGCTGATCTTAGAATAGCAGCACAACAACTCAATGATGGTGTAACTAAGCAACAAGAAGCAGAAAATCATTCCAAACAACTTCTTGGACTTCACCAATGGACAAATGCAACACTCCATGGATAGGAACTCCCTCAACCATTTACAAGATCATTGAAAGTAGAAGTATTTTCAGATCTTGGAAACTATGATGGATCTTCATCAAAGTTTAGAGAATGGTGGACTAAAATCCAAGCATGGATTAATTGCAATCCAAAACAATTCACCAACTCAACCCCAAGTATGGCAGAACCAGGAACCTTCATTACAGAAGTAAATGTCAAAGCATATGCCTATGCAATTCTGTCAAAATTCAAAGGATTCAAAGATTCACACTTTGCAGAAGTTAAAATTGCCAAGCTCATGGATGAAACCACCAAGCTTACAAGCTGGCAACACATAACAAGGAAGATTAAAGAAATCTTTTGACCACAGTTATAAAAGAACTGGGCAACCAAAGAAATCAGCCAATACAGCAAGATTGTCTCTCAACAGATGTGTTCATATCAAAATGGCAGATTCTCTTCCACCAGTCCAATATACCTGAACAATTTGGAATTTGATTATTTGAGAACAATATAAGAAAAGACATCATAGAAGAGATGTTCCAAATCAAACAACAGAAGCATACCATTGATGAAACCATCCAAACTATTCAGCAAATTAGCTGAACAAAAGAAGAGTATCATTTCTTCTTCTAGCCAAAGAAATCTTCTTCATATCAATCCAGACACAATGAATATGCTATGGATGTAAATGCATTGGCAATCACAAAATGCTACAATTGCAAAAAAGAAGGACATTAGACAGACAAATGCTCAAAGGAATGTCAAATATGCCATAAGACAGGACAATACTCACATCTTTGCAAATTTCACCCAATGAACAAATCAAAGTTCACAAAAGAACTCAGATCTAAAGATAAATCAAAAGATAAGAATAAAAAATTCAAGAAATCCAGGAAAGTTTGAGCCTTAGACATAGATTCAAATTCCAACTCTGAATCAAAAGACTCTGAATCTTCACAATTAGAAGATGAAGATCTTCCTCATGCCATTAGAGACATAAACTATGAAGAAATGAAGGCATTTTTCTTTGACATGAAAGATTCTAAACACAAAGGAAAAGCCCCTTAGGCTTAAACCCTTGGGATGTTCAAGTCTATAAAATAAATTCCAAACAAACTATCCAAACCCCTCCACCTATGAAATTACCAATTCAAAAAACATCAAAAAATGCTAAAATCCCAACTCATGGATCAGAACATGCTGCAGGATTAGACCTCTACTCATCCAAATCTAAAGATATTCCTCTAGAACAGCAATCTGTCATCAACACTAGTATTCAAATGGCAATACCCTTAGATATCTATGGAAGAATTGCCCCTAGAAGCAGTTTAGCTGTCAAATCCAGAATTCATACTGGTGCAGAAGTCATAGACTCTGATTACCAAGGAAACCTCATGGTTCTATTAATCAATCAAGGAACAGAAACATTCAAGGTAAACCCAGGTGATTGAATTGCACAACTCATCATAGAGAAAATCCATTCTCTCAAAGTAGTTGAAGTAGCTGAACTACCAACAATGAAAAGAGAGATAACAAATTTGGATCCACAGAAATCAATCTATGCACTTCATCCTCAGAAGATCTCAAAATAAGATCCTTCTCAAAACAAGATATCATTATATCTATCTGAATTGCTCCTCTCAGATTTTACCATCAATTTGTTAAAGCATCTGCTTTACTAGACAGTGGAGCCAACACCATATTTGTTTACTGAATATGGGCTAAGAAAATCCAATTACCCCTCAAATAGCTTTCAAAACCAACAAAAGTCTATAATGTAGATGGAACACCAAATTCTACTGGAAACATAACCCACACAGCAGAAATCTTTATAGACTATCAAGGAAACTGAATGTATTACCACCAAAGTCACTGACTTAGGGAAACATCAACTAATCCTTGGTTACACATGGCTTAAACACCATAATCTGGAAATTGATTGGACAACTGAAACAGTCAAATTATCAAGATGCCCCATAGACTATACTGTATTGAAAGACAAATCCTTATTTATATGTCAAATAGAATCAAAAGAATGAGATTCAATTCAACATATAAAAGCCCTTAAAAAGGAAGACTCTTCCAAATCAAAGAAGATTCCAACAGAAGAACTGGTACCACAAGAATACCACCAGTACCTTCATGTGTTCTCAAAGAAAGAATCAGAATATATGCCTCTTAGAAAATCTTAGGATTATACTATAGATCTTAAAGATTCTTTTGAACCAAAGAAAGATCAAATTATCCCACTCTCCCCTGATAAACAACAAGAAGTAACTGACTTCATTGACAACCAACTATGAAAAGGATATATTAGACCAAGCAAATTCCCACAAACATCACCAGTATTCTTTGTCCCAAAGAAAGACAGATGAAAAAGAATGGTGCAAAATTATCAATATTTTAATGAACACACCATTAAGAACAACTACCCACTACTGCTCATCTCTCAGCTTGTTGATAAGCTTAAAGGTGCAAAGCTTTTCACAAAAATGGATCTACATTGGGAATACAACAATGTATACATTAAAGAAGGCAACAAATGGAAAGCTGCTTTCACATGCCATAGAAAATCTTATGAACCCCTCATAATGTTCTTTGGACTCTGCAACTCCCCAGCAATGTTCCAAACCATGATGAACAACATATTCACAGAAATAGGTGCAACAGTTGTTATCTACATGAATGATCTCATGATCTTTATGAAAACTAATGATCAGAAAGAATATAACAAAGTAGTTCTTCAAATTCTCAAACTTCTAGATGAGAACAACCTCTTTGTCAAACCTGAAAAGTGTACCTTCTGAACCAAAGAAGTTGAATTTCTCAAAATGATTATAAACAAGAATGGAATTAAAATGGATAACATAAAAGTAAAAGCCATCCTTGAATGGCCTACACCTCATTCAGTTAAAGCCATTAGAAACTTCCTTGGAGTAGCAAATTTCTACTGAAGATTCATCAATAGATATTCCAAACTTGCAAGATCTCTTATAGATCTAACTAAGAAAGATACTCCATTTATTTGGACTCAAGCACAAGAATCAGCCTTCAATAAACTCAAACAAAGATTCACCATGGCACCAATTCTTGCATATCCAGACATAGATGTATATTTTTTCCTCAAAACAAATGCCTCAGACTTTGCATCTGGTGCAGTTTTATCTATTCAAATAAATGACAAATGACATCCAGTTACATTCTCCTCCTACTCTTTTAATCCTACAAAGTACAACTACCTTATAGTTGATAAAGAAATGTTTAGTATTATCAGAGCATTGGAACAATGGTGACATTATCTCAAAGGAGCACATTAAAAATTCAAAATATAAAATAATTATGCAAATCTCCAATGGTTCATGAAATGTCAAAATCTTAATCAAAGACAAGCAAGATAGGCCCAATACCTATCAAGATTCAACTTCAAATGGATCCACAAAGCAGGCACTCAAATAGTAAAAGCAAATGCTTTATCCAGACAAAAAGGCCACACTAATGGAATAGATCAAGACAATCAAGGAA
>JBBPKA010000129.1:0-90126 GCA_038088995.1 Guyanaporus albipodus
CTACTCCCCCACGTTCCCGCCCCCTCGGTGCTTCCTCGTTTTGCTGTTTGCTCTGTCGCTGTGGGTGGGGGGGGAGGGGGGGGGGGGTTCCCCGCTTCAATCGTGCGATTCGTACCGCCTTGCTTTCCTCCTGCTCTCCGACGCGTTTACCAAGCGCAAACATGGACAAATTACAGAAGAAACGAAGCTTTACTTAGGCTCGGAGTGGCAGGATTGTCCGGATGCGTCAACATTGTCGGATCGGCGCGACTTGCGAACTCGCCTTTGACGGAGAAGTCAGTCTAGGTGCAACTTTGACCACCCATCTGATCGCAGCTTCGCGTCTGACGCCATTCGAGGGTCGAGTCGGGCGTGGGGGTGAAGTGACTTGCGTATCGGAGGCGGAAGAGATCCGACAAGTGCAAGGCGAACACGGCCATGCATATGACCACTGCCAGCAGTGATGGTGTTGTGTCGATTCGTCGTTCCATTTCGAGCGTCTGAACAATACGCTTCCTTCCCTTCCCTCGCCGGTACTCTAAGCCTGCAGAAAAAGGTATAAATGCTCAACGTGTGTCGACTGCCTGGGTCGGTACGCCAACGCCCAAACTCGCTTCTCATCTCAGACTACGCACCTACTCGCGATGCGCTCCTCCTGCTTCGTCGTCCTCTCTGTCCTGGCTGCACGTGTGGCCGTCGATGCCTTGCCAGCCCGGAACGCGCAGCGCGACGGTCGTTCCGAAGACATCTCCGGACAATCCATTCCTCCCCCAAGTTGCCCTGTGGGCACGGTACGTCCGACTTTGATGCAAACGCGCGGCGCACGCTGATCGTCGTCGCAGGTCGGTCAGTACCCGAATTGCCGAGCACCCAGTGCCCGCCAGGCATGGTACGTCCGACTTGTACACGAACGCACGAAGCACACCCACCGTCGTCGCAGGTTGGTCAGTACCCGAATTGCCAAACACCGCAGTGCCCGCCTGGCACGGTATGTCCGACTTTTACATGAACGCACAGTGCACACTCACCATCGTCGCAGGTCGGTCAGTACCCAGATTGCCACATACCACAATGCCCGCCAGGCCGGCACGTCTCACTTTTACATGAACGTGTGGCGCACGCTGACCGTCGTTGCAGGTCGATCAATACCCAAATTGCCAAACACCGTAGTGCCCGCCAGGCACGGTACGTCCGACCTTTACGCCAACGAACGTATAAGAGGTGCCGCGGTAGTGAGATTAGGGACAGTGTGCCACCGTATTCGATGGTATTCTCGTTTTTGCATTCAGTATGAGACGGAATTCAATCATACGATTTGTGGATTCATATCACTCTAGGGAAAGATTCCCAGTGAAAAGTGTGTTAGGATGCCCTTTTCAATCAAACCTCTGATCTAGACCTTAGTGTCACGTCTGTAAGGCGGGCATGGTATCGCACTGGATCAAGTCAATATTGATGTCATGAGGGTGCAACTCAAACAGAAACTGAATACTCAAGGATCATCTGTACAGTCAGAAGTGACACATGTTGGTGATGCTGGCCTTGGGGGAAAGGCGTTATGACGCGAGCGTAGACACGATGCACAGAGGGGAAGGTGACGAGTGTACTACGCGACGGAATGATTTTCAACACACCCTCAGACCTGCGTGTTGACAGGTCTATGTGCAGTCTTTGGCGTGTAGAACATGCAAGTGAAATGCGCCGACACTCATCCGAGTGGTGGTTGCATGGCGAATCAGTCTGTTTTCGGGTGGTTTGCTGACCGGTGAGACCGAGGCTTGAGTAGTTAGAATATCACTTGTCAGACGTCTTGAGTGACTGTCATGTCGATCGGATGTGGGTTGAGCTGGCTCCTTGACGTGTTCGCGAGTCGCCCCCGTTGGTGTTCTCGTTCCACATGACCAGTAGCGACGTCTATATGTGTCGGGTTCTCAAGTCAAGACCCCCGCACCCTGCCTGGCTTGTATACAATGTACACAAGGCGTCCGAGTTGCCCGACGTGGTGGCGCAGCCAGGTATGTTGGCTTGTGTGTGCTGACTCCTTCAGGCCATGGCCGCTCGTGTCGATACACCACTGGGTCAAAATAGGTGGTAGGCGACCTGGGGTATCCGGGAGGTGGTACGGAAAGTCCAGATGCTTTTGCCTTTGTGTATTGACGCTGTTCGTGTTGGCTCGTCTCGAGTTCAGATAGCGGCCTCGCTGCAGTGTCAAGTTGTTTCGCCTTGTGACCGCTTGGTACGCCGACCATGCAGCCTCGTCTACTATCCATCCTGTCAACATCACCGTTGATTCAGTAGCCCCAATTGCCTTGCGTGAATCTCAAGTCTTCCGGTTAGTATGTCCAGGGGATCTCTCGATCCCTCAGCTCTATGTAGCGTGTCCATTTCGTCAGCACACGTATTCCTGTCTGCCTCGGGAACATTCTTTGGGATCTTGGGCACCATGTAGAGCGTTTGTTTTGTTGCGCGGGTTGCCTGACCCCTCTAGAGCAGTTTGGAGTGAGCACGCTCGTACTATTTGTTCCGGGCATTCACAAACGTGCTCTAATCGGCTTCTTCAACTAATAATTGATATCCCTATCCCATTTCGATGCTTTCGACATACCTGTCCCGTTGCTGGTACGCTCGGCTACGGGGGCTTGTAACGCCCCCATCCTCCTTGCTTGAGCCGGGCTCCTGGGAGGTTGTCCACTGGGTTTCCGCAACTTCACGAGTTTGTTGAGATGCCCAGTGGATGCTTTCTACACGCATCCCTCATCTCCTGATGTGCTCTGATCGTTCCCATTGGCTATCGCTGTCGATTATTCGTGTGTTGTTGGCCCCGATTGACACATGGCTTTGAGCCTCACCACCCTGCACGTCTTGTTGAGTATCCCTCGTTGGATGCGGTGGGTAATGAGATATTGATCGTGCGTATTGCTGGCTCTGCCACCAGGCCTCCTGATGGTTAGTCGCCCATTTCGTTTTGTGATCCCCAGTCCCTTTTTGGTCTAATCAGTCCCCTGAGGTCAGGTCGATCCACGCATTGGGACAGTACTCATCGAATAGCGATTAAGGGTGTTATATAGATCAGTAGCCCTGATGGACGTCGTTGGGTTGGTACCTTACAGGAGTCCACTCTTACGCGCAATGGATGGATCGAGTCTGCGCACGCGTTCGGGATGCGTCGAGGTTGAGTGCCAGTCCGAGTTCGGGTGTGTGAGCAACCTCGCTGGATCTCGTCGCGTCGTGGACAGGTTGGCTGATCGGGTCATTGCGCGCTCGCGTCGGGATGGCTGGCTGCCTTACTTGATTTTTACCGGGTCTATAGGTTGGTCCCTAGGCCGGTTGTGGGTCCCTTGCACTGCACAAGGCTCATAACCTATGTGAGGACACACGCTAAAGGAGAGTGACTTTAAGGATGGGGAGTTTGGGTAAGGCCCACCTCTAGTCGTGCATGTACGAGACTGGAGGAAACGCGTAGGCGTGTGGGGCGTTACAGACAGCACAGCGTCGTTATGGCAAATATGCACAGTGGCCTGCAACAGGGTCACAAGGAGACTCAAAGCTGAGTTGCCTGCCATGGCCCGACTTTCCAGTGTGGCTGCCTCAGCCGCAGTAACTGCTGGCAATCCCAGCACTGGAAGAGGGCGGCCACAGCGGGGATGAATGCAAATTTACTGTGCCGATAACCCCCACCAGTGGTGGCTGCTTTGCTGTAGAGAACGGGCCCTTTTGTATCTGATCACGGGCGGTGAGTGTGACTGTCTTGTCGTTTGGGGTCCGTTTCTCATCTCCATTGGAGATCTCCAGAGGGACGCGCCACCTTACGTCCTCAAGCTCCACCTTCGATCATGGGCACCTCCTTCCTCTGGATCATCGGCACCGTTCGTCCCTAGGTGTGTACTCAACGAGGTAGTCAGATTACGATAGGAAACCTGGGAAAACAGTTGCTGTGAATGCAAGCTTGGCGAGGAGTGTTACGGATCCGGCAGAGCACTGGTTTCCCCCAAACGACCGAACCTTGTAGGATTACGTCGCTGCCAAGGAGAAAGATGCGGCTGCGGGGCGCCACTTTCACTGGGCCGCCCTCCCAGCGCGCTAGGAGTGTAAGGACATGAACCTCCTGATGTGGGCAGATTGGGAGTTTATCCATCCTTGCCGACATGAGCGCCAGTTGGCGAAGAAAAAGAGCAAGGACATCAAGTCTCGAAGAGGACGACAGAGGGTTTAGGCTTGCTGCTTGACACTGAAGAAAGGTCCTTTTCAAAAGGCTACCTGAATCGCCGTACGATGTGTTTGACATGCTAGAATACCCCTACTCACGCTGACGAAACGAGGTCAATAATCCGAGAATGAGTAGCCCAACAAACTTTGTCGCCTAGACCCTTGAACTCGTTCGCGGATAGAGAGCGCCGAACCAGAAATGCCCGCGTCATGCACAGACTTTGGGAAAAAGTGCTATTGTTGGTCCAAATGATCGTGTGTACCATCAAATCGACTTCAGAGCGATCAACGCCTACTCCTTCTCATGTTGTCTGACGAATCGCGCGAGGAACTCATCAGAGCAGCCTTCCAAGGTGGGAAACACGAGACCTCTGCCCTTCGAGTCCACTGACCACATACCGCCCTCCAGTCAGAGAATATGCCTATTTCCGCCATTCCAATTTCCGCGTTGGTGCGGCCTTGATGTGTAAGGACGGCATGGTCGTCAAAGGCGCCAGCGTCGATAATGCAGCATATGGTGCGCCCTCCGAGTTTCGGATCTTTTGAACTTGGCCATTCAATGTCCTCATATCTCCGGTGCCTGAACATCGTAGGTGCATCAACATGCGCGGAACAGACGGCGATTGTAACCGCTATCGTAAGGATCTGTTCCTCCATCGAGTGACTTTCCCTGCGCGCTCAAGTACGCCGCCTGTGTCTGCCCATAACAGAGCGAAGGAAAAAGAGAGTTCAGTGGACTTGCCATCGTGTCGTGAGTAAATATTTTATGCCGTCCTGCCTCACTTTGAGTGCTATCGGCATAAGGGACGCCATTGCCCCAATCTCACCATGCGGCATATGTCGTCAAGTAATCCGTGAATTCTGTCATGTCGACATGCCCGTGTTGTTAGTCCCAGGTAATTACTTTCGTGGGATCGATGGTAGCGGAGACGGGGTGATTGAGCAGACTGTCGGGGCGCTGTTACCTCTGTCGGACCTTTACTCAGAATGTACTACGATAGCTGGAGGCACGTGATGGAACATGTTTTGCCTAGGGCCATACCGTCAAAAATGCTTCGCGGTCCATTCCGACCATGTATTTCTTCTTCGCATTGAGCGTTGCAAGGAGGGTACTCCATTGCAGGCGGCATATTTCAGACCCTCTTTCGGTCCTCGTACGGAGAACCAGCACATCTTCGACACACCCATTTCCGTTCCCCCATAGCACGAACCCGACACCGCACGAGATCTTTCACCTCCCACGTAGTGCATCGCAGGATGAGATCAAGACGCGATGTGAGTGCCTTGTTCCCCTCCTCACATATCGCGTGCTGTGATTGGATTTGTGTGCCACCCTCTGCTGACACATTCAATCAAGACTATGAGCTTGTCAAGGTGTACTACCCTGATGTGATACACGGCCAGCATGGTGTCTCGCCCTCTGTGCGTAATGCACGCTTTCGTGCTATCACGCACGCGTATGGTGTCCTCCGTGATCGAAGTAGTCTAAACGCCAAAGCGAATATGGGTGCATGGGATCACCATGACACCCTCGACGAAGCCATACGCGCAGAGCTCCGGCGTCGTGCACGTCGATCGAGACTGGCATCAGCGACGACAGCCACTGACAACATGCTACACGAGAGCATGGGTGACACACAACTCTGGTATGGCCTCATGACGTTTGTGCTCGTCGGAGTAAGCCTCCCCTGCCTTGGCATGTTCCAGTCGCTCATTGGATTCCCTGAACTGCCGAACACGTTTGCTCGTGCATCTTCATGCGTTCGACACATCGTCAGATTGCTGTAACGCTGGGTTCTGTTAGCTCGCACATGGACCGCGTCGAACGACATACGCAATCTGCTGCTGCAAACCTTGCTCAGGCTCGGGCAGAAGCCCAGATGTATGGCATGGAGCGGCGGAGGAAGATACGAGAACACGTCAGATCGTTCCATGATGCAAGGAAGATGGCAGACGACGATGGGCGTCCCAGAATGGACAACACATCCAAAGTGCGGCAGTATGAACGTTTGCGTTCGAAAAACGAGTGAGGATGAGGCAGAGAGGGTTATTCGGTATGTTGTGTACCACTCTCACGTGGAGTGGACGTCCCATTGTCGATAGATTGGCGCTGGTCTGGGACTTGCACTGATGGTGTTTTTACCTGACTCTGGGAAATGGCGACGAGCTGGTGACTAGCTGTGCTTTGCCATCGAGTGGAGCATGGGTCTTGTGGTTTCGCGGGTCGAGTTTCGGGTCTTTTGGTTGTCAATCGGAATTTCTATCATTAGAGTTGTTGTCTGTTCTGTCCTACGATTGGCACATGTATCTCGTCTTCTCAGCACCGCCCCGCTGCTTGTACCCACACATCGTTGATTCGCTATTTTTTCAACTGTCTTCTCAATCACAGCCAACGTTGGCATACAGCTTTGCAGGGAGAGTGTATCATGGGTCATACGGTATGTCATTATGGTCTCAGTTGCGGTGCATCCAGTGATGATCGCGAAGATCTGAGCGCAAGCATTCAGGCGCTCCGAGGACCTAGCAGGTTGCCATTGGTTCGCTACTGGTGTCATTACGTGTGGAGCGACAACCTATGGCTGCGCAAGGTAACATGCTGTGAACTTCCCTAACCTGCTGCCATCCAATTTGTCTGGCCCACTAGCACTTGGTGGCTCGGCCCAGCCGCAAGGCCGACGATGTCCAACCAACTCCAGCCACAGCACGAGAGGCTTGGCGATTGTGGTTGGCGTGACATTATGTTTCCCTGAATTGCGCCCATCAACGACATCGTCCCTGCTTACATGTGCCTATCGCTAAAGTTATCCTCTCCGTTCCCATTTCCACGGGCCTCATCTCATTCGGAGGATCATCATTTGATAAGTCTCTGGTCTGGTCCACAGTCTGGGGGTCACGTAAAGCCAGTCCATATAAATCTTGGCCGCGTTGACCCCACAGCACTCACGTTCTCCCGTCGTTCAACTGCCTGGAGAATTCGTTTCTCCGTATCCCACCCTACCAGCGCTGATCCCAGGCCACTACGACAATTCCTTCACTATAACAGCGAGGCTGATCTGGAGTTTTCTGCGCGACTCCTCACCTTCCTTCAGTCTTGACACTGCCAATATACGAATAATACCCCAAATCGTTGTTTTTTTTTAGGTACCTCCATCCAGTTATCGAATCCAGTTCATCATGCCAGTCGTGTCATTCGACGCTACGGTTCCGCCGATCCCTGACCTGAACCTCATCATACATCCCTCGCTGAACTCGATCATGATTGGGCACACATTCACAACGCTTCTTTTGCCTCTCCTCATTGCGTTGTTCTACTTCTCCACGCCGCAAAGCCGCCAACGACCTATCTTTATCCTTAACGTTATAGTGATCATCTTTGCTTTTGCAGCGGGCGTGATGGTAGATGTACTCGCGGTAAGCTGAGTGCGACTGGTCGCGATTAGTCGCTAACGGGAGTTGCAGATTCATACTGTGTTGTCCCCTTTGAGCCCCTGGCCGCCATCGGTACGTAGCGCTTGCAATTAGTGGACTTTTGATGTACACCTCACCCCACGAATCGTTCCATAGTTGAACATTGCCATCGGAATCGTTGGCGCTTTTCAATCCATCATTGTCGACCTTATCTTGCTCGTCCGTCTCATGTCTGTCCACCCACTCAGACATGTTGGCTTGAGGCGCTTTGTCATGTTGACGTCTCTCCCAATCCTTCTCAAAATTGCTCGCGTCGTCAACATAATCATCTTCACCGTCGTCTTGGCGGATGCTGCACGCGGGCCGCTTGGACCTCAAAAAATTGCCATTGAATGGGCGACGACGCCTTACCTCAAGATTGAATGGTCCGCTCAGATGGTAGACAATGCGTGAGTGCTGATTTGTCCGAGGCACACTCGTGCATCAATGTTCTAAACTGCTTTCGTTCCTGTTTCTCAAAACGGGTAGATATGCATCGCTTGCCTTTCTTTGGACTATCCGGGACCGCGGAAATCGACGGGGGGTGACGAGTAACATTCATCCCAACAAGGGTAAGTAGATCCTCTTTCCCCAGGCTTCCAAGTCTAAACACGGCCTGGCGCTCTAGTGACGTTCACTCAACGCCTGCGTATACTCTCTCGCATCGCGTTGTCCAACTTCATCATCCCGTCCCTGTTCTCGATCGCACAACTCATCGTCGTCTATCGCAATGTCAACGTGGTAGTCGTGAACGACATCGTGCTCGCAAACGTCATGCTCGCCGTGTTCGGTGTCGTCTTTGCCACCGTGTGGTCAGGCAACCAGAGTCGACGCGAAGCGCAGCTGGCTTCCTGGGGGGACGCATCTCGTACGGTGGACGGCGCGCAAAAACAGCATCTCCACAGGTTCTCTTTTCCTGGACTCGGGACTTGGCGTGTCGGAACCTCACCTCCGACGATGACATTTGGGAGTACCGCACCGACAAAGACTTCGGGTCTCATCGAACGGGATGAGATCGTCTTGGAGAAGAGGAGCAGTCAGAGTTTTGTTGCTACAGATCCTCGGGAGGTGAACATGCGGAAGGGAGATATCATGGACTCGAGTGGGCTCTCGACGCCGACCCTCTGAAAGTCTCGTTCGCGTTCATACCAGACGATGCAAAACCCTCGAGTGGCGAACGCGTTGGCGAGACAGTTATTCCACCTATACCATTTATTCCGTGTGATGCTATAGCAAGAGAGTTGTTGCACGTCTCTTCGGGGGCTCCTCGGTACGAATAGTAATGACTTGCCTAGTGTCCTCAATTTCCTACTTTCTGTTTGGGTATAAGGCCCCGTCCTGTGTAAAAAAAAATGTATTTCTTGCTTCAAGTTGTGCCATTCCGGCCTGGTCGTCGAAAATGCCATCAGCGTGGTAATTGATGACACCACACGTCAAATAGGAAAAGAGTAGGTATCTCAGGTGCGCAAATGACTCGACAGGGTTCAACCCATCTGGATATGCAACATCAAGAGGACACTTACTCCAGGTCCTTTTTTCGTCCTCGCACAGCAAGGCTAGCCAACTCGGGGATCATAGTTAGGCACACCGGAGCATGCGGCCCTGCGTCGATCACAGGATGCGCTCGGTGGCGTCCGTCAATGGGATGCAGTAACGGACTCGAGGAACGAGATGGCGTACGAGTACATGATGCAGAATGGGGTCCCAATGCCCTCGGCGCCCCGCGAAAACGTGCTGCTCGCAACACTCGTTGACAATGACCGCCATGGGACGTCGAAAGGTCCATGTCCACATTCCGATAGCACGCGATTCGGCGTGTTGATGCTCAAGGATACCTTCTATGGGAGCGAGCACGCCATGCATGGCGTCCTCGACCCGGGTCGGAAGTTCGTTGGATACTGACGCCCAGAGCATCGCATCTTCGCTCGCTCCCACCGCCGAGGAGACCTGGATGAAAGAAGTGGAGGCTTGTGGCGCTCAGCGATGCGAATGATGTCGAAGACGATGGCACCACTGCGATCTCCAAGTCGGCGTTTTCCTTCAAGTCGTTCAAGAAAGCGTTGACTGAGTGGTTGGCATCTAGTCTACCCGTCAAACCTGATTCTCGCTGTGAGCGAAGCGAACAAATTTTGGACTCGTTTATCCTTGTTTGAATCGGGGATCGTTTCAGATGCCATCTTAGCCCGTCGCCTCCGAGTTGGCACAGACGGTGGAGCTACCATACAGGGCGTATGGCCTCGTTGGGCCCTGGGCTGCGCATCCCGTCGACTCAATGCGCACATCAGCCCACGCCAGCCTACGCAACCAAGCATCAACGCCGCCACACAAAACCACCTCTTCTCAAGTCTCGGGGGTCCAGGAGTCCCCGTCTAAACAACCTTCCATCAACATCGGAGAGGTCGGCTCCCCTTTCACCAGCCAAGGATGCGAAAATAGGGTAAACTCGAGCATTCGCGCAACGTTTCCGGCAGATTTTGATGGCTGTCGTTCCCCAAGTCTGCCCAGAGCCTGGAATGGCACTCAATACCAATTTAGGGTTGCTCGGGGGTATGGGTGCGGTGTTGAGACAGACTAACCCGCATAACACTGCGTGACTGACATATAGCACACTAAATAAAGGAGACGAGACGTGGGCATATCTATAGGTAGCATAGACAAGTGAGCCGAAACAAGGAGACATACGTCTACGAGCAAAATAAACATCCAAGATCACTGCCATCCTTGCCTGGTTCCCACGCCAAGTCCAAGTCATTCAAGCTCAAGCCTGAAGCATACCTTCTCCCCGCAGTTCAAGGTGAATCTCCTCTGTGTCATTCGCACTGCGATCAACCGCCTGACCCTCTTGAGTTGGAACAGCATTCACAAACGTGATTGAGGACATGTCCGTGTATTGGCTTTCCCCGGGGTGAGATAGGATATCGAGCCCGGTATCGACCCCCTGCCAACGCCCACGGAGGTCACGTTCGCACAGCTCTCAGGATTACACACGGGTACGCAAGTAGGACGGTATAGGTGCGGGTTGATAGACTAACCCACGCAACACCGTGTACCTGTACGGGTGGTGTACAGGTTCGTGTGGGTATGGTGGGGCAGACTACCGTCTAGTCCTTTAAGCAGGGGAAACTATGCTGTAATTGCCAACTTCTTGATCCGAACCTGCATTACTATGTATCGTCTGTGCGGGGACCGTTCCCTGTCCATCGATCATGTTAGCCTCGCACCAGAGGCCTCGAGATTGGCCTCTTCGACCCAACGGGGAAGCAGGCCACTTGAATTCGCCCGCTTCAGAATGATGATGCGGCTTCTCAACTAGGAAGAACAGCACTTTTACTTCTCGTTGTAGAAGAACCTCCAAACCAAAGAGTAGAACAAGGCACTTGGGGAGAAAGTAGATGAGATGCTAGTATGGGATACAAGCGAACGTTTGTCTTTCGGGGACTAGTGTTCAATTGATTGTTGGACCTGCGCTGGACATTCAATATCAATACTAAGAATTTTCCCCAGAAAAATTCTACGCATGGTGTGAACGGACGAGCTCAGGTTGAGCTAATGAACTAGTCAATCGTGGAAGTAGAGGCATCACAAAGAATAGAACGTGCTCTGCACGCTAACGGTATCTACAAAAAGAACGTGTGGTGAATCCAAGAACTATAAGGACCGGGCTCCAGGATGGAGACATTTTTATTTCTAGTTTGCAGAAGTGACGTTCCTGTTATGGCCCGAATGGAGATTATGTTGGCCTCGACGTACAAGAAGAGAAACTCACGTCCGAGCAAACCCAACCCGGTTAGCGTCTGTGTCAAACACCTGCCAAGAACGATTGATCAACCCGGACTCCCTTTATCAGGGTGACCTCATGCTGACCGTATAATACCTTTCCATGAATTTTTCCCCGAGAATGAAATCGAGTCCCTCTCCACTGGGGCTTCCCATACTAGAGATCACGCTCCACCGCGAGTTGTCACCCCCATCCCAGTACTGCGTTTGGGCTTCTGGAACTAGTTGAGAGGCGACGCTCATAGGGGTCAGATGTCCCCCAATCACGAAGTTGAGAGGGTGCATAGACGAGACAGAGGTCTTGGGAATTTTGATCAAGCCCGATTCGAACACTGCTCCTGGGATTGCATTCACATATACTGACAAGAAGTTGTCCGCGAGGAGGACCTCTATTACAGGCGGACGAAATTTAGGTTGAGATTAGGGGAGTGAGAAAGAACATACGCGTGGTACCAGTGTCGAAGATCCCAGCAGCCGAAGTCGGAATGATGGCGTGGTCACCATATGTACAAGTAGCATTGATCCCCCAATAGCCAGAAGCTGGACTCGTCTCCGTCAGAGGAGCATACATCACATCGCCCTCATACTATGCACAAACGCTAGACACCTAAGTGACAACGTACGATATGGAAAGTGTACGCACCAGGCTCGAATCGGCTCCTCCATAAGTCAGCGCACCATCTACATACCTCAGGTCAATAACGCGAGTCCCAGATGCTACATACTCACTTTCTTCAGTAAAGGTTGTCGCAGGAGCAAAGTAAATGCCGAGTATCTGTTTTTCAATAAGTTTCTGCAACGCCAGATTGTTCAGTACTGTCGGAACTATTTCCGAATCTTGTGAGACGGTTCCCCACGTAAGATCGGCAGGTCCAACCCCGAGAATACCATCGACGCCATCAAAGGATTGAGAAGAAAGTGCATCGCCAATCGACTGGTTAGTGATGACAAGATTCGGGGCAAGGGCAACCTGATCGAGATCTGTTTCCCGTTAACAATCACTGTAGAAAAGATGAGCGGATCCTTACATTCCAATCCTGAGAAATTGCCTGTCACATAACTGACAGCCACAGACTCCCCAGTGGGAATGCTGGTGGATGTGCGTCGATAAGGGGTGCCGGTGCTATGCGACAAGAATCATACGCTGTACCATCCTGATCTGCCAGCTGCACTCACCCACAGAAGGTGTTGGACGAGCCGGAATCGATAAGAAGGTCATAGTATGTGGGAGGATTGCCGATGCCGACGCTCGCTATATATGTGGTGTACCCTTGATTTATCACGGGGGCCGTCACCGTCCCATTGGATTTGCGGTATTTGAGGGACGCGATTCGAGCATGGTTGGCATCCAGAGCTTCCTTGAGATACGCTCCAGTGCCATGGCGCCTCGTCAGCGGAACGGTGAAAATAGCCAGGGATAAAGCAGAGACAGAAAGGGCAACCAGGAGTATAGTAAATGACCTCATTCTAAGGAAGATGAGATGAAAGACATTTAAAACGAGAGCATTTATAGTGCAGTAAGACGGCCACTGTCGAAACGAGAGAGTGCTGCGGGTGTCCCAGGCAACCTGATCCTACTTGCTGGAAAGGTCGGTCGCAAGGAGGTGAGGTGTACGACTATGCCTGTCAGCGGACAAAACTTGTAGCTTCAAACAAAGGTGATGAACCAACCGATAATGTCGCGCCTCAAGACGAACGGCTCCATGGGATACAATATCATATATAATGACTCACGAGCCAAGGGAAGCTCTTTTCTGAGGTTCCGTGGATTTGATCCGAGACATCTAAATGACTAGGTCACCATTAAACTAGGAGACCACTCACGGACACTCTCGGGTAGCCGGCTTGAGAAGAAGCTGAAAGATAGTAACAAGGGGGTGTTCACCACTGAAACGCCTGACGTTGTGAATAAAGTGATGAATGGGGAACATGCTTCGCGTGGCTGGCGGCAGCGCTCCCAGCTATCTCAACGCTGGCACATTCGGTTAAGACTTCTGCCGACTCTAGTGCCTCCAGCACTGATCATCAACTAAATCTGCATGAAAATCACATATCCATGAAACCACTCACCAATATGCAACTCTAGGCTGTCAAGCTGAAACCTAGCTCCCTGACTCATCCGAAACATAGGTTCATATAGAATGATTGATTCTTGACTGGTCTGAAATCCGGGAACGGTAATCTTGTCCCCTTTTGCCATCGTAAGCACCTCAAACTGAACTTTGATGCAACACTTTCGCGTCCGATTACTGACCGAATGATATGCGCGTGGACAATCGATTAAGCGTGGATCTCCCGACTTGCAGCATTGTGATTAGAGAAACGCTCTAGAAAATGTCAACAGTTAATCAGACTACAAGAACAAGAACAGTGACATTCTCAAGCCAGCTCGCGGGGAAAATCGACAAGCTGAACTAAAATGTGAACTCCTTGGAGGCACGATCCGGTAAGGATGGTGGGCTAAGTGGGTATGATGACCTGGATGACCAGCATAGAACCAACAAAAGGTGCGAATGGCGGGTCAGAAACTATGGCGGGATTGTAAAAGACGCATTCGTGGTAAGTAGGTTTAATCTCCAGCGTGGACCAAAGCTTGCATTTGCCGGTGGACGAGGGCAATTGTATTCAAGCAAATAAAGCAGGATATCTGAGTCGAGGAATTTTACTAGGCGCTAATCTCTGGTAGTGCGCCAATAGCAAACAGTAGCAAAATGACACGTACGTCAGTTGAGCAGCCGTGGCAAAGTGCGCAGCCTCGGGCCCTTCCTTACTCGATTGAGTCAGACGAGCCAGCCCCGCAGTTATTCCAGCCTAGCACCATACTTCACATTGACAACGGACACGTAGCCATCCTGTTACCCGTCTATCATGACGTTCTGCCGTCGAACCGCCGCCTTCGTGTGGGCAGCGCTCGCGTTTTTGGCGTACATCGGATTTGCTACAGCACAAGAGCCAAACGTACACGTAACCCACTTCGACAACCCGGGCAGACTCTTCTTCTTTGAGGATACCTCGGTGCGTTCATAGTACCCATGCATATCTCTCCCACACTAACATTGGCTTTCACTACAGAGCGTCGTTTACCACGACGTGTCTGCTGGAGACGTTCATGTCTCTCAAGATGAAGGCAAGTCTTGGGGTAAGGCAGACGGTATTCCGAGTGGGACAGTGTCCATGGTGGTACCACATCCTTTTGATAACCGATACGTGAGCAGCATTCACTTGTTTTCATGAAAACTCATCGCTACTACTCAACCCAGGCGTTCGCATTGACGGAAGGAACGACTCATTATCGCACCGAGGATCGTGGCAAGTCTTGGCGCTCATTCGAAGTCCCTGCTTCTCTTAGCTATACCCCAAAACCACTTTCTTTCCACTCCGAAAAATGGGATCATATACTCTACCAGGGAACTGTCTGCGAACGAGTTGGTTGGAACAATGTCTGCACCCCCGTGGTTAGTATCTGCCCCAGTCTGTCCTTGCACGCGCTCAGTCACTTTTAGACGTATTACACTACCGATGGATTCTCCTCGACTCCAAAAGAACTCTTCAAGGACACAACAATGTGTCAGTTCGCGCACAGTTCCAAGGACTTCAAGCACAGTGCTCATGAAGATCTGATATACTGCGTCGCGTACGACTCGTCTAGCACTGGCCCCTCGCACTCACTTTTATCCTCTCGACTCCACTCTTCTTCTGACTTCTTCCAAACCGTAAACGTCGAGGACCTTGGGATCGGGAGGAATGCCAAGGGTGTTGTAGCATTTGCGGTCGTTTCAAAATTCGCGGTCGTTGCATTAAGGGACGTTAGCTCTGCCGACGGTGATATGCAGCTGTATGTGACGGTGGACACAAAGGAGTGGGCCAGGGCACAATTTCCGCATGCATCACAAGCACGCCTACGGCAGAATGCATACACCATTGTCGAGTCAACCATCCATTCCTTGGCCGTGGATGTGATGCTCCAAGACCAGAATACTATCGGGACGTTGTTCGTGAGCAACTCGAATGGAACCTACTTCGTGGAAAGTCTCACTGGTACGAATCGTAATCTGGCTGGTTACGTCGACTACGAGAATGTGCGTGGGATTGATGGAGTTGGTATCGCGAACGTCGTGTTGAACGCCCAGGACGTGGAGAGAAACCGCGTCCCGAAGAAGCTAAGATCAGTGATCACATTTGACGATGGTAGGTCTCATTCGTCATAGTATTTATATGTGACATCTCTGTTTGACATTTTGGAAGGTAGCAACTGGTCTCCCATTCGTGCGCTGTCGGTTGACATCGACGGCAAGCAGATTCCATGCGATACGTCTAACCTCGAGGAATGTTCACTGCACCTGCATTCCGTCACTGACCCACATAACTTTGGACCCATCTTTTCCTCCACTGCTCCGGGCCTCATGATGGGTGTCGGCTCTATAGGGAAGAGCCTTGCTCCATACGAGGAGTGTGATACTTTCCTGAGTACTGACGCTGGGTTATCATGGCGTATGGTCCGGAGAGAGGCCCATATGTACGAGTTTGGAGATTCGGGCAGTATCATTTTAACCGTGAACGATGAGGAGATGACTGATACCGTGACCTATTCTACTGATTTTGGGAATACTTGGTACGTTGACGCCATGACTTTCGTATAGTTGACTGATCACATTGACGGCTGTCAGGAAATCGTTTGATCTTGGTATGAATGTACGCGCCAAGGCGCTTACCACAGTCAGCGATTCCACGTCCCAAAAGTTTATTCTTCTTGGTCAGCTCTCGCGAAAGGATCAAAGGGAAGGTGACGGTCGCTATGCTGTGATATATCTTGATTTCGCTGGTACGCGACCCCGGAAGTGTGAGGAAGGTGACTTCGAGAAATGGTATGCGCGGGCAACGCCTGAAACACAGTGTTTGATGGGTGTCAAGGTGAGTCCTGCAGCCGCATCCAACAAAGAATACCTTTCAACAGAGTCTTAGCAATGGTATAGCCGACGCAAAGCCGACGCGAATTGTTACGTGGGTAACAAGTTCATTGAACCCGTTGTCCACGAAGATCGGTGCCCTTGCGGAGACCATGACTACGAGTGGTACGTAATGTTCACTATTCACAAGCCATTCATCTCAATCATGGCCGATCATCCTAGTGACTACAACTACGTTCGGAGTGGCGACACATGTGTTCCAGCAGGACTTGAGCGTATTCCGAGCAGTATGTGTACCACGGGCAGGGCAGATGAAACATACATGGGCTCGTCTGGGTATAGATTGATAGCAGGTAACATGTGTGACGCGAGCAGGGGTAAAAAGAAGGATGGCCTTGTACAAAAACCGTGTTCGCAAGGCGAGTGCTTTTAGCTATGAACTGGGGAAGCAGAGTTGATAATGTGTGAACGCAGCTGAACCCACAGAGGGTGAAATTACTGACCAGATTGTAGGTCGTTTGACCTGCATCATGTAAGCCTCACTGACTCCGAACTAGCACTTGTTCAATGCAAAACTTGTTCAGTATGAGTTCTTCAAGGAATCAAGAGTAAGTGACAATGAAAGTACTTTTCACGCTGAACACTGAAGAGAGCTATAAAAGACTATTCTCATCTTCCTCGATGACAACACGATCTGGCAGTCGAGCAACGAGGGACTTACTTGGGAACAAAAATACCCCGGCGAACGCTTCTTGGGTTTCTATATGCATTCACATTCGAATGAACGAGCTTATCTCATCACTGAGTCGTCTCAATTCTACTATACAACGGATGGTGGACAATGGTGGCATCTGCAGAATGCACCGTCCCCTCCGAACTCGTTTGGCGCACCGACACTTCGGTTCCAACCCCGTTCTGATTTCATTATTTGGATCGGAAATGTTGGATGTGAAGGTAGTGCAGAAAAATGCCGGGCAGAGGCTCGATATTCGCGCAACAACGGACGAGATTGGAATTTCATTGAAGACTATGTTGCTAACTGCGACTGGGCCCGCGATAAAGAATTGCTAGTCGACCCGAACCAGATTTTATGCGAATCCTACCAAAACAAGCAGGGTTCTCAGAGATCCTTTGGCAACACCAATCCATTGCAACTCATCTCGGGCAGAGATTACTATGGCAAGAAGACGAAGCTTTTTGAGCATGTCATCGGTTTTACCAAGTTTTCGGAATACCTCATTGTAGCCGAGGTGAGTTGTGTAATATCACGGTCCGCCCGAGTCAAAGCCGAACTCACAAATGCAAGTATGAACCCACGTCAAACTCCCTCGATCTCCAAGTTTCGCTCGATGGGCTGACGTTTGCGGCCGGAAAATTTCCGCCCGGCATGCGTCCCGAATCACACGTAAGTTCAGTTGTATTTATCACGCTTTTACCAACAGTTGACGATTATGCGTAGGCATACACTGTGCTAGAATCGACCACTGATGCCATCTTCCTGCATAAGACGACCTCCGAATTCCCAAGGCCCTATTGGGGAAACCTCCTCAAGTCTAACTCCAACGGAACTTACTTTGGATTGTCGATGGAGAACGTGAATAGGAACGAGTTCGGATATGTTGATTTTGAAAAGTTTACCATGTTGGATGGGATCGCGTTGGTTAACATCGTCGCGAATCCGGGCGAGGCAACCATTTCGGGCAGAAAGGTGCTCCAAACGAGAATTACACATAACGATGGTGAGTTTTTTCGGTGTCAGCTGGATTCGAGTATACAACGAATGAGTTTGTAGGTGGAAGTTGGAAGCCACTCGCACCACCCAAGTCAGATTCTCAAGGAAGGGAGTATTCTTGTTCGACGACAGTACGTCTTATTCATCCCCCTGGTCGATGACAATCCTGATTTGTACAGAACTGCGCTCTTCATGTCCATGGGTACACGGAACGTAGGGACGCGCGGGCCACATACAGCAGCCCAAGCGTCGTAGGCGTTGTCATGGCGGTCGGCAATGTGGGCGAAGGACTCGCACCTTACACCGAGAGCGATACTTTTCTTTCCCGCGATGCTGGTTTTACATGGGAAGAGGTTCACAAGGATGCTCATCTCTGGAAATTTGGCGATTCCGGGTCCATCATCATGATTGCCAACGATGAAGAGCCCACGGATCATATCTTGTTCACTACGGACGAGGGTCTTTCGTGGCGCGAGTACAAGTTTGGCAACGAGAAGCTGAGAATTAACACCATCATCACGGTCCCCGAAGAAACGAGCAGGAAGTTTATGCTCCTTGGGAACGCAATTGGCTCCTCGGCGTCTACAATTGTCCATATCGATTTTTCCTCATTAATTCACCGGCAATGTAGGCGTGCACCTTGGGCGCTCCTACAGTGGCAGTGGGCTGATAGAATGCTTCAGGTGTATTGAGCGAAGATGACCCTTCGCATGATGACTTTGAGATGTGGAGTCCCAGTGAGGGGAGAGCAGAGACGTGTCTTTTTGGTCGCCAGGTATTTCACCTTCCATAATATTGCAGTATATGCCTAAATGTATATTGCAGACGCTCTACCAGCGGCGTAAGCGTGACGCCAATTGTGTCGTCGGCAAGGAAGCCAAAGCAGCACACAAGTTCGTCCAAAACTGCGCCTGTGGAGTAGAGGACTTTGAGTGGTACGTCATGAGCTATTATTTAGTCAGAACCCGATAGTGACCATTCATAGTGAATTCAACTACGTAAAGAATGACGAAGGGGAATGCATACCTGTACCAGGGACTTCGCCATCCCCCGATGAGGACCCTTGTCGCGGCGTTGATGAATACTGGTACGAACGGACCGCATATCGTAAATTGGTCCACTCGAGCTGCGAAGGAGGTAGCCGACTTGACCGTGGAACACAGCACCTGTGTCCCGGGATCAGGGGTCACAGCTCCCTTTTCTGGACTATGGTGTTCTTGTTCCCCTTTGCAATCACGGCACTCGTAGCGTGGTGGTGGTACAAGAAGAGTGGACGTGCGAGAGGGTTAGTTTTTTTTTTTTTACTTCCTGCGCGAGACAGTCGGCTTACTTCTCGCGTGGACCCTACAGAACAATTCGCCTCCCCAATGACTACTCTAGCTCTGGCTCAGGCACTCTTGACACGTTGGCCTCTATTCCGTGGTTCCTTATCGGACTTGCAGGCATTGCGTACGAATACGTTGTCTCGAAGATGGAATCTCTTTCCATTGGATACCGATCGCGTCGTGGCTATCGAGACCTACCCATCGACGAGGATGCGCAGATACTACGGTTCGAAGACGAGGAGTAGCGCCAGGAGAAGTGATGCGAGTAGACGACGTTCGGATGCAGGGTCTGGAAGAAGCCGCATCTTTCATTTACTCTTTGTTTCGCTTCCCAGCATAGTATCGTACACTAACTTACCGTCTTTCTTTTCCATTGCAAACTATATTTATTGCAGATGTCGCGTACCTACTATTCAATGTACTGCCAGCTGGCCAACGTTGTTCGCATGATACGCCAAGCACCCTTCAGCTGAGTCAAGGAAGTCGGCTAATCCTGCAGCCGGATACCAGACACTTACTTTATGGGCATTATGCACACGATTACATAGCGAACAGTTATGACCAGCATGTATATCGCTGCGCCCTCATGACACTGACATACCTACCACGCGGGCTTCAATGGACAGTATACTAGTCCTCCTGCATAACGGCAAAAGGAAGGACCCCAGAACACTCTTACTGTGCAACTCGCTTTCCTACCAATCGCCGACCTTGAAGCGTTCAACGTCCAGTGGAAGCCAGGCTGGCTTGTCGAATCAGCGTCGGATATGTAATCCACAATCCCCTCGTATTTTTTTCTGCCATTTTCAACTCGCGGGTCTGTCAACGCAGTACAGCGCCAAGCATATGCACATGCTACCTTCTCGCGAACAGGTTCCGGCATGCGTTGTTTCAATGCGCCATCACAGAAGCTGATTCAAACAGATCTTTTCTGGTGGTGATCATCAGATCCTATATCGCGAATGTGTATAAAATCCTATGGATATCACACAGGAGTTGTATTTTCAGTTCATTCGTACAAGTGCAGCCAGCTAGTTGAATGGCTTCTCTCGTTATCGCTGCCCTCGTTGGGACTGCCACTGTACAGGCTCTCGGGCCTTCCTTGACCTCGAGGCAGAGCATCACCCCACTGACGACCTCTCAAATTAACGCCTTCACCCCGTACACCTACTATGCGAGTGCTGCATATTGCGACGTCGGGTCCATCTCTTCCTGGTATTGTGGAAGTAAGTCATCGCATTTCTTGTCGGAAATAGTACGTTACGAGCCTGACGCTTCTCGCTACCTAGCTGATTGTGCCAGAAATTGGGATTTCAAGCCAGTAAAGGTAGGTGGGGATAGCAAGACGGTCAAACAGTGTGAGATCTGGATTATTCGGGTTCCTTGGTCGAGCCTCTAATGCAAACTGATCTGTGACAGGGTATGTCGGGTATGAACCCCGCTTCAGCACTGTCATCGTGGCACATCAAGGAACCAATTTGGCAGACATGTACGTTTCCCACTCTCCACCCACAGTTTAGCTTCAGCTAGTAACCGTCTTCGTGACAGTTTTGACCTTCTCACCGACACGAACGCCGTCCTGGGGGGTCTAGATTCATCCCTCTTCCCAGGACTTTCCTCCGACATTGAAGTGCACAGTGGCTTCAGGGATCAGCATGCCATGTAAGTATCTATTATTGATTCACGCTGTGAGACACATCTGATTCTTCGCATTGCCAACGACAGGACGGCTTCGGACATTCTTTCTAGCGTCCAAGAGACCATGTCCGAATATGGGGTGAACTCTGTGACGCTGGTCGGTCACTCCCTCGGTGAGTCTTGTCGATGAACCAACGATTGGCGATCCGTTGATCGACGTTTTTATCTCACCTCGCTACCGTGCCATGCGTGCGTACAGGCGCCGCGCTCTCTCTCCTTGATTCGGTTTACCTTCCGCTTCACCTCCCCTCCGGCACGACGTTCCAGACCATCCTTTACGGTCTCCCGCGCGTCGGCAACCAGGCATTCGCAGACTACGTCGACTCCAATTTGCACCTCACGCACATCAACAATATGAAAGACCCAGTCCCCATCATGCCCGGCAGGTTCCTCGGCTACGTGCACCCCGCCGGCGAAGTGCACATCACAGAGTCCAACGGGTGGGTGGCGTGCCCCGGTAAGTGCCCCTCTATATCGGGCCCCGACGGCGGTGCGACGCACCGACGCTGAATGGCATTTACTGCGACACAGGCCAAGACAACCCGAGCACGGAATGCATCGTCGGCGACGTACCCACCGTCTTCGACGGGAACAAGTCGTACCACGATGGTCCTTACAATGGCATCGAGATAGGCTGCCCCATATGATGGCTGTGCCTTTGGGCTATCTGCTGAGATGTGCAGTCTAGAATTGGCATGGCTTGCGCAAGCTGTCGACACTGTTTCGCGCCCTCCTTGTACTCTCAGGTTACCCAATAAAATGGATTTTGATTAGCCTTTCGCCTGGAGCGTCCATCAAATCTGATCATCATTGACCATGGTTTTGCAACTTGCAGCAGGATACGCCGAGTTGATCGTGAACTCTTGCATGTCAGTATGTGAAGACCGCCGATTGCCGACTCCTCAAGGTATCGAGCTAGCCGGGGTGAATCGATTCCAGTGCAATAAACCTTATTGGCCGGTTTATTGTGTTGAACGGCAACTCGTTCCATGGATGACTAAAGCGATATGCGAGCAACGTGCATAGACAAATCAGCTGAGACATGAGACTACTTCACATTCAGAAGCACCAGTCCGACATAGCAAACAAAACAAAGTTGCACCAATGATCACGGATCATGATGGGATAAAGAGATGAGAACATAATGCGAGTCCGAGAGCGATCAAAATTATGTTGGGTATAGTTTAAGAAATGGTTGGAACATCATACATAAATGATCAGAAGGCACGAGCCAGCGCGGCGTTCTGAGGGAGTGCATCAAGCAATCTAGTTCAGTCTTCCATCATTGTTTCGTCAATTGTACCTCCGCAAGTGCCGGAGAAGCCTGGGGGTAACTTGAAGGGGATTTTGAGGGCTCGGTCCACAGGGACCAGTAGAGCTGGGGAAAAAGGATTCTCTGCGCGTGAGCTATTTGTTGTGAGAGGTCGTCGTAACATGGGTTCCAAGGCAGCCGGAGGAAAGAACGAACTACTACACTTGGCAGCTGGCGACGAAGGAGGCGCTGGTAGTGGTGCATTGGGGGGTGGCGCAGGAGGAATAGGGCGACGAATTTCTCGGCGCAGACTAACAAGGCTGTTAGAACAAGTCAACCCCAGGCACGGATACTTACCGCCTGGGAGGATTGGGAACCCCGCCAACACTTCCGCTTCGTAGTCTGCCAAAGAGACTGTTGGTCTCAAATGCTTCATTCATGCCAACGCTAGCAGCACGATGACGCGTGGGCGACATGAGACCCGTTCGTTGTAGAGCTGCTCCTGCATTTCTGACAGGAGACTTTATGAGTGCCATTGGGCTTGTGCCAACATTGATGCTAGAGCGACGTCTGCGCATCCTAGGACGCTCAGAGTTTACACAGGCTTCCAGAGCCTCGGGACGTGGACTAGTCTGTCCAAGGGGCATCGGCGTCAGACTCAATTGACGGTCGACAGGATCGACGGCGCTGATTGAAATGGCCATTGGAGACGACGGCAAGACAGGCGTCGTGCCACATCTGGCGACGCGTGGTGCAAGGAGACCTGAAGAGAAAAAGGCAGAGTATGTTGCCATCGCAGACGCGTACAGTTGGTCGATCACTTGAAAGAAACAAGTTCAACTTCGGCTGCCCCTTTAAACCATTCCGTATTACATAATCAAGGACTCACGTGAACGCAGATCTCGTCGTCTAGCAGCTTGCTCGACATGTTGGATCGCTAACGCGCATGACAGAAAGAACTGACGCATACGTCCCCTTTCACCCGGAGTCGAAACTTCAAGCGCATGCTCAGGAGCATTTGAGTATACATCATAATCGTTGTTCCTATCCCGATTTGACCAAGGGATTGTCATCAGTGGAAGTGGTCGGGCAGAGTTTAACATGAAGTGGTATAGTCAACAACTTTTGAATAAGGTGTGCAAGTCAATCTCTTTCCCTGTAAATCGTTTTCTGATATGCTATAGATGGGCATTTTTCAAGTTGCGGACGTGGGACCGCTATAGGTTCTTGTTTTGCATCACTGAGCAATTTTTGATCATCCCTAAGTCTGATTGCTCACTGCATGTTTAGCGTATGCATTTGAACATGAAGCTTGATACCAACCGTCCTTCGTACGGAAATACCAGGTACGAGCCCCTCGCTCCTTCATGGTTTATTCTCTAGAAATCCAGCCAGATGTCTCCAGACCATTGAGAAGGACATCGCATACGACCCCAAATCATGGGTACTCGTGATGTGACAGAAACTGTCTGTCCTCTGTTCACACCACCTACCTGTGTTCATATCCTGCAGTTTACCATTGGGGCCATAAGAGGTCATCTTGAGGTCATTTCGTTGAACCCCACCTTCGATATTTGGCGTGCTAGGGTTGACTTTTACTCAAGCGCGGCCACGCTCATTTTCTCGGCGTAGAACCGCTTATCCACGCCATGCATTCACGTTTGGTACCCTAACCCATCTGGTTCAGTAGTTTTGCTGGATGTATGTTAGAACACTTGCTGAGTTGTGACGATGTTCATCACATCAATTCATGGACATGTCCGAGGGAATGGCGGTACAAAGTGCTCCGGCCAGGGTGCCTGAATCATTTTCCCCTGAGTCACGTTAGCTCCAATCAAAGCATGGTCAGGCACTCCCATCACCTCCACCATGTGCTTGATAACGCCTTAAGGCTCGCAAACGGGGGACTCCTGGCCCATCAATATTAATAGGGGCCACCAAGACATGGAATAAGAATTCAGTTTGGCGTTTACTTCATGTTCGGTATGTCAACCATCATCCACCGGAGCAAATGTGCCGTGGTGATGACGGTCTCACAATTTTAAGACAGGTTCCAGAAGGACAGTAGCACGTTCGTTGATATCTTCCGAACGGATTCTTTTCTTACTCCCCGGACCATGTCGGTATCCTATCGGAGACACGTTTGCACAACTTAAAAGTGGCGTGAGCATGGCGCACAAGTGTGCGGCGCAACGCCTTTCCCTAATGAATAGGAATGCAGCCAATGCTCACGCAGTTTACAGGTATATTTTCATGCCGTGTATGCCTTGCCTCGCAGACCACCTGATCATTCTCTTCACATGGCACTCCAGGTTACCATCATAGCTAATCTTACCGGAGTCAAGACTCTATAAAGTATGCTCGTCAACTCAAGCACTGCAAGTCGTGGATTCCCGGAGAAGCCCTGATGCACTATATTCTGACTGCTGCTCTTCTCGCTGTCAAGGCCGTTCAGGCCTCACCCGCCCTCGCCGGGAGGCAGTCAATAACTGCACTGGGGACGAATCAAATCGACTCCTTTACACCGTACACATACTATGCAAGTACTGGATATTGTACCCCTTCTCAGACCATCGCATGGGACTGTGGTGGTACGTCCGCTTGCGGCAAATGCATGGGCGATCTGCTAAATACTGACATGCTTTCGTTCAACAAGCTAACTGCGAGGCAAACCCCGGCTTCCAGCCTACCGCTTCTGGTGGTGACGGTGATTCTGTCCAGTACTGTAAGGCACCCACTTCGCACGTGGAAAGTTTAACTCACGAGCTTGGATCATTTCCGAACGCACAGGGTACGTCGGATATGACCCCAATCTCGACACCGTGATCGTCGCCCATCAAGGAACCAACCCGTCGGAAATGTGAGGCGTGATTTCAGCTGTCACATATCGTGTCGTTAACCATTACCCTCTAGGGAGGCCCTGGTCACAGACGCCGATTTCTTCCTGACGAACTTGGACTCTACACTCTTCCCCGGAATTAGCTCTGATATCGAAGTTCACAATGGCTTTGCGAGTGAGCAGTCAGAGTAAGACTTCCATCTCGTAACTCCTACTTGCCTATTTACACCGTCGTCATGCAGCACTGCCACGGAGGTCCTCGCTGCTGTGCAGCAGACCATGTCAGATCATGGCACAACGTCTGTAACCTTGGTCGGCCACTCTCTGGGTAGGTGTCCACACATCGTGATGCATATTTTGATGACATACTGAATTCAATCTGCTCTCAATCCCTGATAGGTGCTGCCATCACACTTCTCGACTCCGTGTACCTCCCTCTTTGGCTACCCGCCGGAACGACCTTCCAGACAATTTGCTACGGTCTTCCCCGTGTTGGAAACCAAGCATTCGCCAACTACGTGGACGCCAACTTGCACTTGACCCACATCAACAACGAAGAGGACCCAATCCCTATTTGCCCTGGTATGTTCCTAGGCTTCGTCCACCCCTCTGGAGAGGTCCATATCGAAGACTCTGGCGAGTGGGCGGCATGCCCCGGTAAGTTCTTTCCGACGTTCATGACGACGGGCTCTCTAGATGACACGGGTTGCATTAAACAGGCCAAGACAATCCAAGTACACAATGCATAGTCGGCGACGTGCCTTACATTTGGGATGGTGACCTCAGTAACCATGATGGCCCTTATAACGGAATCACGATGGGTTGCTGAACGTGCCACATCAGGACTTTGTTTCGGACAGACTGATTTATACAAGGTGTATGACCACTTTTTGAAATGTGTTTATTTTGAGAATGCAATGTTATCTTGTTTTCGATTATGTGACGTCATACAACGGGCAAATCGTAGTTCAATCTCTGCAGACCTCGTTCTTCCACTCATCCATCTCTGAGACGCACTGCATTAGCGTAGCATCAATCCTTGTCGCGGCCTCACAGCAGCCAACTTTACTCCCCTTGGACTCTCACTAGTTCCCACCTCGGAGCCCACCTGTGCATAACATCTCTACATTGAGCTGACGGTGACCATGACAATCAGTACCGATCATTAGATGATGCTCGTTGTGTGATGGCTCACGTTCAGCGGCGTGGTGTGTACGGGAGCATAGTATATGTTGACCAAGGAGGTAAATATGGCCGACGAAGTCTTGCTACACACAATAAAGATGGGCCTGGCATTGTGCCACTGCCATGGCCAAGTTCTAAATCGAACAAGGTTCCCTCTCGCGTATGACTCTAGTGACAAGCTGTCCAGCTTTATAGCTGACGGATATGCATCTGAGACTGTCTCTGCAGGTACATGGTCCTACTATCGATAGACGGTCTGGAATCCAGCTAGCTCTTAAAAGTTAGCTATAAAATGGCCGAGCTCGTCCAAGTCGTCATGAAGGAGTCATTAGAAGGTAAATTGGACCTATCTCGGAAAAAAAAATGAAACGGCAGGCAGCAGCGGCAACGAGAGTTGCGTGCACCGACAACCACAGACTGCTTGCTTCTTTGCAACCGAGTAGGATTAATCTAAGCAGTGACATATCACCCTTCATCTATGTGTGCACCATCCGGTCATGCACTCTTCCACCAGGGCACGGGTCCGAGTCCCTGCTCAGCTATTGAACACTACGATGGCGTTAGCACCTTGTTCAAACACCGTTTTGAAACTCACAATGACGGTATAGGGTGCCCTGCGTGCCTCGCGCTTAATCACTACTCCCTCTGCGGCCTTGGGCGGACCAGGTTCATCATCATAGAATTCGTCTGCTTCAACGCGAACGCGAACAATCTCGCCTTGGTCAATGTACATCCGGTCTGCTGTGGCGGACTCGAGGAGCTCGTGTGAGGTAGTTGCTTCGGAGTCTGGTATCCAAAAGTGTGCACGTTCGTTTGGATCGCTATAGACGGGGGGACGGTGGGATGACGAACAAAACTAGGGGGTGAAACGTGGGGCGTACAAAGCAGAAGGCGGAGGAAGGTACGCAAGAGGGATATACATATCGTCGAAGAAGCCGACACTCACTAGCATCGTGAGCTTGAAGGGGCCAGAGGAAACAAGGGAAAACGCACGTCGTATCCCGTCTTCGTCAGACGATTTCACTTTGGCGAGAATCACCTCGGATGCAAACGGTCTGAAGACAACCATGCGAAACTTTGCTTCACATAAGAGTCAGGCGAAGAGCAAGGATCAAGAAGCGACGACAAGAACTTTTATACCAGAGACACCCGTCCCCATACCGAACTTTTCCCTCTCCTACTTCAACCAGGTCAAACACGGAGATACAGAGGCCGACGTCGTGCAAGATTCTATTCGCGTATTTCTTGTTGACTTCGTCCGTAATTGCCTGGTGGGGCGGTACACCAAAGTTGGCTGGCAATACGGGGATCGTATCCTAAAAGGCGTCAGTCACGGTTGGTACGAGGGAAAGGGGGGCATGCCTTTATGATGGAAAGCACAAACATACCTTTGCCTGAATCGCTAAATCGTCGCAAAAGGGGCCACGGCGTCACGTGAGCCAGCTGAAAAAAAAAAGACATGCATGGTTATGCGCTCCTGAGTTGTCCCTCTTTTTAAATTTTGGTGGTCGACGTCCGCGCGCAGTTTCGTTCTGCTTTTATAGATACGATGTCGAGTTCGTCAGCCGCCACGATGAACAACGCCTCATCGTCGTCGAGGTTCCTTCCCGCAAAATCATGGCAACATTTTGTGGCCGGGGGGTGAGTCGTACATTCCGTTCGTCATACTCTCTGGCACTGGACTACAACTCACTGTACGCTGAGTCCAGTCTCGGCGGAATGTGCGGTGCCATTGTCACGAGTCCATTTGACGTCGTTAAGACGCGCCTCCAATCGAGTCTGTTCAGAGAGAACCACGCCTCGGTCGGCATCGTTGGCGGTGGAGTGGCTACACTCCCGCACCGCTCGAGCGGCTTGCTGTGGCATTTCGTGGAGACTGGCCATATCCTTCGGTGCGTATGGCCCATCCCTTTTCGCAGCACGTCTGGACCTTGATTTGAACCTTTGACCTCCTACCACCCTTCTCCCTTCTCTCCCTCTCTTTTTTTCTCCCCCTTTTCCCAAAACAAAACGACAACAGGGATATTTACCGCAACGAATCTCCTCGTGCACTCTTCAAGGGTCTCGGTCCAACGCTTGTCGGTGTCATTCCTGCACGGTCGATCAACTTTTTCACCTACGGTAATGGCAAGCACATGATCGCCGATCGCTTCAACCACGGACAAGAAAACTCGTACGTCCATCTCACCGCCGCCGCCATCGCGGGCATCCTCACGAGCACCGCGACAAACCCCATCTGGGTCGTCAAAACGCGCCTGCAACTCATCCAGGAGCGGCGGCACGCTGCTTCGAGCTCGGGCGTCGGTGCGGACGCATCGTCGAGGCGATCCGCGTCTAGAATCGTGGGCGGTAGCTGCGCCATGATCAAGCAAATACTCAGAGAGGAGGGTGTTCGCGGATTTTATAAGGGCCTCAGCGCGAGCTATCTTGGCGTCACCGAAGGCACCATCCAATGGGTTCTCTACGAGCGGCTCAAACGTCTCTCGGCAGACACACAGGGTCGGGGTGGTATCGCAGAATGGTTCGGCATGCTGGGGAGCGCAGGGACGGCCAAGTGTGTCGCAAGTTTGATCACGTATCCTCACGAGGTGCGTCTCTGGTGCACATGGTTTTTGTCGTTTCTCTTCTGACCGCGTCTCGCCGACACACAAAGGTGCTACGAACGCGGCTACGGCAACCACGCGTCAATGGGGTTCTCAAGTACACCGGACTTTGGCAGACGTTACGGACAGTCATCGCAGAAGAGGGCGCACGGTCATTATATGGAGGACTCAGCGCTCATCTCATGCGTGTCGTGCCGAACGCGGCGGTCATGTACTCGATATACGAAGGCGTGCTTCGCTGGGGTTAATCGAGACCGTGGTTTCTCACTCACTATCATGCTCTGTCTCTGGCCTTGTCTTTTGGGGTTGAGAGTCTGTGATGACGACACCATCTAGATTTATTTTTACGATAGTCGTTAATGCGATCCGCACCATATGCTTGCTAGCGGCACCCCCACTCCACAATGTTTTGCCTATTACGCTGTCATCATTGTCCCTTCACATCTTTACTGTAGCCCACGCTCACTGTTACCCACAATAATGTCTACACCACCCTGACGTCCGAGTACTGCAAGTGGCCAAGTGTGGGACCCGTCATCGTACATCCTCGATCACGCGTCCGACCCGTAACACGAGCTCGTCCATTCCCCACTGACCCACGACGCTCATCCCCACGGGCCACCCATCTCTGCCAAGGCCCGCGGGAACGGACAGCGCAGGCAACCCAGCGAGCGACGCGGGGACAGTCATCACATCCTGCAAGTATGCGTCCATGTCCTCCCCCCCGTCGTCCCGCTTCCGTTCGAGAAGCGGCGCAGTGCGAATCGCAGAAGGGTGCAGCAGAACGTCGACGCCGTCGGGGGGTACCATGGCAGATGCCGGCTCGGCGCGGTGGACGCACGGATGGCGAAAGACCCTGTCAAAGTCGGCCTTGACGTGCGTGCGCACGCGCTGTGCTTGCAAAAAGTAGTTGTCGAACGCGCTGTATCAGAGGCGGCGGCGGCGACGGCGACGGAAGGCACGATCAGCGATCGACGGTCGGCAAGAAGAGAGGAGGCTGCTCACTCGGCTGTGAGGGCATACGTCCCCAACAGGATTCGTTTTTGTACCTCGCGACCGAACCCTGCAGAACGCGACTGGGCATAAACGTTGCTGGGTTTCGAGCGAGAGGCTCCTGGAGGAAGTGGGACACGAAGACCTGGGGGTGGCGTTGAGCATCACGTCACGATGGACAATGTCTATAAAACAGGACGAACCGTACTGTATCCCGTCGAAACGAGCAAGGTTGCTAGATGCTTCGGCACTCGCGATAACATAGTATGCGCTCAGTGCATACTGCGTTGCCGGCAGGGAGACGGGCAGGATGGACGCCCCGGCATCCTTGAGCCTGTTAATGATGGTGCGCAGGGCGCCAGTAATGCTAGGTTCGAGCTCGAGAGGGAAGTACTCCTGTACATTGCACGAAGTAGGATGCGTTAAGCAGGGTAAGGAGGATGTTGCGGAAAGCGTGAAAGATGACTACCTGAGGTATACCGATCCTGAGGCCATCCAACGTGCTGGCCTGAACGCCGGAAAACTTATTCGGAAGGAATGAATCTACAATTGACCCTGCCCTTTTCCTGAGTTCAGGTGATGCAGCAGTTGGGTCGCGTGCATCATATACCGACACGACATCTGCATACGTCTCGTGAGTGCAAGAGAGCCCAACCATAGCTCAACACATACGAAAGACTTCCTTGACAGCATCGATGGATTTGGCGAGCACCCCCACGCAGTCCAAGCTATCCGCAAACGAAACTACGCCCCACCTAGGTTCTTTTGAGTGTCCATCATAGTAGCGTTGGCCGTACCAACCTGCTGATGAGACCATATGAGGGCTTGAGCCCCACGACTCCACAATACGAGGCGGGTAGTCTCACAGATCCACCTGTGTCAGTTCCCAAAGCGCTTGGAACTACACGTCAGTAAGGGAAAGGTCTCAAGAAGACAAAGAAGTGAGGGAAGGGAGACTGCATACGCGGCGCACATCCCAGCTGCAACACTCGCCGCGCTCCCGCCCGAACTCCCACCCGCGCATCTGCGCTCACGGTCCGTCCATGGAACACTACGCGCGTCAGCGGGCTGGTACGGATTCACGACCGGCCCATGAACAGAGTTGACGTTGAGGGATCTGCCGAGAAGCCCTGTTCAGTCCTTCTTCGCCGGTTTGGTGGTCAGCGTACGGGAACCCACCCCATGCCAAACTCGTCGCAGTTTGCTTTCGCAATGATGTGGGCACCTGCATCCCGGAGGAGCTTCACGGCGGTCGCGTCGAACGGTGAGGTATACTCTGTGCGATTATAATTCCCGTCCGCGTCGAGAACTGAAAGAGGAGGACGCACCGGCCAGCATGGCAGAGGCACACGACGTTGGAAGGGAAACGGTACAAATGTTATCCTTTATCGCCAGGGTCATCCCATGGAGTGGTCCGTCATGACGAGCAGCACGAGGTGCTTCGGAAATGTGAACGAGCGCATTGACAGTGGCATCGAGGTGTTGAATGTCTTGGGTTGTGTAGACCGCACGTCTTTGAGAGGAGACAGCATGTGCGGTGCTCCTGGACCCTATGCGATGCACCGACGGCGCAAGAATAGGCTTTTGACGCAATGGCCAACGCATGGTCACCTTGCTCAGTGTCGATGTGGGTCCTGTGAAGGTGGAACGGACATGCCGTCAAGGCTTGTCTCTGTATAGTTTGCTCTGCTTGAGTAGACTAACAAGATCAACGCAACTAGTCCCCCAGCCTCACACACTAGTGCATGAAATAAAGTTCTGAACACACATCGGTAACAATCAGTAAAAACGCGTAGTAGATAGAGCTCCATAATGTGAATCTATAAATAACCCAAAAGTGTTGTTGAGAGGATAGAACAAAAAAAAGTGTATCCAGCTTGAAGCTTGACGTCCGATACATGTAAAGCGACAGAACTTCGGCCAGAATCCAACATTTACATAAATTGAAAAGAAAACAAATGTCCCTCTAACAAGGCGACTGAACAGACATGCCCCAGCAGCAGACTAAAACGACGGGAAGATGAATACAAAACGACGGATTCCGTAGATGCGAGCGCGCAATGTCCGTGATCGTGATCGTTCGTCTCAGGTCGTTCTAGTACATCACCGCGAACCCGAACGCAGCGATGCCAAGCGCGAGGCCGGTCTGGAAGACGGTTTTTGAGACAGAGGGCGTTGCAACCGCACCGTTCGTTCTCGGGGTCGACGCAGAAGCGCTGGGCGTCGGTACGACAACGTTGGTGGTGATGTGGACGACGCTCCCAGAGGACGTATCGGGGGGAGAGGACGTGGTGGGGGAGGCGTTCGACCAAGTGGTGACCGATGGAACAGAGGGAGAAGGAGCAACGAGAGAGGAAGAAGCAATGAGAGAACTGACTGAGGTCCCCTCAAAGGCGGTGCTCGAGGCCGCAGTAGCAGATTCGGTAGAAAAGGTGAAATTATCGACCAAGGCTCCTATCTCCCACGGAATCTGCGCGCCATCTGGCTGGGTCGACTGAGAAGGCGCGACGATGTCACCGAGAGAATCCGTGATCGTGAAGCGCCCAGTCCAGGTCTTGTTCGGGTTGTACAACGACGAAAACTGGTAAAAGTAAATGGGGACACGGGCGGCGAGGACGGCGTGGTAAGGTGTTTGTGGTGACCGCCCGCATGACCGCAGCCGAAGTGCAGAACAGCGTGACAGGGGCTCCGACACGGCTGGTGAGCGCGGCAACATTTTAAAGCACGGCACGGCACGGCACGGCACGACGGCTGGTCAGATGTGTCGAGATCCCTGCAAATGACCAATCTGCCCAATTTTCCGGGGCTCGGCCGCGAGCCGGGAATCTTTGGACATTGCTACAGTGCAAAGAGAGGGATGTGAGGGCAGAGGGGGGATGGGGGATTTGCGCATTGTACTTCCTGGCCCCAAGCAAAGCAACTCGGGGTGTTAGCTACGAGGACTGGGAGTGGTGGCTAGGCGCGAAGAAAGTGTAGTGGAGCTACGATGGCAGGCAGGCAGAGGCGCGGGAGAGAGAGGACGTGCACCACTCTACGCTCGTCTGAATGCCTGTGGCTGCGCCATAAACTGTCATGCTTAGAGGAGTCCAGCACACTGGTAACACACCCAAGGGATAGAGTTGGTTACAATTTATGACAGTGTATGAGTAGGACAAGCGACAGAAAACATAATAGGCTGCCCCTATCGAGGGACAAAATATGGCAGCTGCGATGCGTCATGACTGTCAATGAATACAGACGACGTTCGCCATGTATCCTTGTGATAGAAGCTGCAGCACAGTAGCCGCAGTATGCCACTTCAAACGATTCGAAATCGGGGAGAAACACAGTCAAAAAGCGGCGAGCATTGCCATATTCAACAACGGTATATCTAGCTTGACCTCCAATACATGTAAACGACAGAACCTGGCCAGAATTCAACACACAAAACAAGCCTGTTAAACAAAAAATAAAGTAAAATAAAACAAGCGTCCCTCTAACGAGGTGCAAACTAAACGAACATGCCCCGGGTGTTTATATCCCGCAGTAGACAAGGAGGGGATAATGAGTACAAACTGACGCATCTAGAGACGCGACCGACAAGTGTCGCACAGAGTATCCGTGATCATGATCATTCATCTCGAGCCGTTCTAGAACATGACTGCGAACCCGAACGCGGCGAGACCGAGCGCGAGACCAGTCTGGAAGACGGTTTTCGAAACAGAGCGCGTTGCGATCGCACCGCTCGTTCCCGAGGTCGGCGCAGAAGCGCTAGACGTTGGCTCGACGACGTTCGTGGTGAGGTAGACGACGCTCTCGGAGGACGCACTAGAGGGTGATGGTACAGCGGGAGACGCGTTCAACCCAGTGGTGACCGACGGGGCAGAGGAAGAAGGAACGACCGAGGTACCGCCAGCGCTCGAGGTCGCAGAGGCAGGGGAAGATGCAGAAGCGTTGACCAAGGAACCTGTCCCCCACGGGATCTGCGTGCCGTCTGGCTGGGTCGACTGAGGAGGCGCAACGACGTCATTGACAGAATCCGTGATCGTGAAGCGCCCGGTCCAGGTTTTGTTCGAGCTGGACGACGACGAAAACTGGTAAAAGTAAATGGGGGAATGAGGGGTGACCTAGAGATTTTCGGCGTCGAATGCCGCAGACGATTAGCAAAGGCCAGTCAATCGAGGAAAATGTACTGTGACTGACCTGCGGGCACGTGAAAGAGAACGAATTCTTGGTCGGGTCGGTTCCATCGACATTCGCGACGGCTACGTGCGTCATCACGTCAGAGTTTGAAACGCAGCAGGGTTCAAAAAGAAAGTGACTCACTGGTCAAAAAAACCATGTTGAAGTTGTCTCCCGTCATGAGGTCAATTTCCATGTTCTTCCAAAGGCCAGTCGAGTCGACGTCCCAACTCGTCGTACAGGTTTGCCCCTGGATGAAGACATCGCCTGGCCCAGGATTGTTAGGGTTGGGATCGGCTAGAACGTAAAGAACGGCGGCGAAGAGGACGAAAATACGTGTGACCGCGGCAAGCATATTGCTTATTACGATAATTGAACCTGAAGCTGTGGAGATTAGATTGACCCTTGGATATATGTGAATGCAACCCACTTTTGAAGGAATGACGACAAGGAGCGGGTGGAAAGAATGAGTGGTAGGATTGTTGGACGTCCTTTTCAGAAAGCTTGAGACGGGGCGGTGTGTGTGACTAGCCCGGAAGCGATTCGGGCTTGATTCAGACTGCTTCATACGCGCGTTGTCATATCGCCCAGGTACTACTGACTTTCCATTCCGACGGATCTCATGTATCATAAGGCACCGAGTCAGGTCCATCAAAAGCCTGAGGCGCTTAAAACATTGCAACACACAGCGACATTTAAGTGACTACCAGACCGACATCCCTCAGTTTTTTTTCAATCAAGACGAGGAGCGAGATCGACGAATACATCACCACAGTACCAGTATGCCGAATCACAGTGAATGTTTCAAACATCCGACCGTCCATGTTTCCGGATCATTCATCATCCTCATTTTTCATTCGTCATATGAATGTATCTACGCATGCAACGGGTCATGAACCCGAAACGAAGCGCGGTGATTGGAAGGAAAACTTACTTCGGTGGCCAAGCGAGTCCATTCCACTAAAGCTCTCGCATATTCGTCGCTCCCCTCGTCAAGAAGCCTGTCCTGTGTCCAAAGCATCAAGGAAGCGAACGTCGCCGAGGGAACCAATTTTTTCACTGGGGGTGGCAACTCGATGTCCGACTCTGAATAGCAATCCCCGTCATCGTCTCCGTCCTCGACGTCGTCCGCGGTGTCGTTTATCGTGGTACGTCTCGACCGACGACGCGTCGTCGCAGGCGTTTTCGATTTTGGTTTGGCTCTTTGTGACGACTGTTTCGAGACCGTCGTCGCGTTCGATTGTGCCCGCAAGACAAGCCCACCGTACCCCTCCGGAATGCCTACTGCTTGTCCATACACCTGTCTCCCTCGAAACGCGGCAACGAACCGCTCGGGGTGTCTTGACGCAGCGGGCGCACCGATCGGGTTGTCGAGCAGCGCAGCGTTCAAGGCAGGCTGCGTATCCGGATCCACCGAGTCCGTAGCGATGTCTGCCACCTTTTCAGCTTGATTCACTTCGATGGAAGATCCGGCCTCATCCCCATAGTTGCTGTCGGGGGCCAAACTCGCTGTGGAAGTAGTGGACGAGATCACTGTGGACGTGCTCTCTGTCTCGCTTCGCATTAGGGTCGACGAGGAGCTCGCCACCAGAGCAGTAGCGCTTGAGGACCGTAGAGAAAGGCCAGTCGACGAAGGTGTTACAGGTTTGGGACGAAAGTAGCGAGAAACGGGTGCAGGTCCAGTGTAAGATATATGAAACGGCATTAGGGAAGGCGTACAGGTGGGGAGGAGTCCTCCGTCGGTCGCTGGTGCAAATTCGAGTGACATGGTGTGGCAGACAGAGGACGCGCTTGTCACGTGCACCCGTGTCCCCTAGGAACACAGCCACGAACTAGGTTATACTTTACGTCGAGTCTCGAATTATGTCTCGTATGAGAGGCAATTTCTGACAGCAAATGGGGTTAGTGACAGAATTGAAGAGTAGTCTGGTCTCGGACAGGGAGGTATAGATGTCTAAGAAAGATAAATTGTTGACTTCACAACGGGCGAGCACAAGGTTTCTATCATAAAGAGGTAAAATGCTCGTTGGGCATCACAATCAGACGACATTTGGATTGATCCCCGGGTCAAAGCGCCCATGTAATATCGCAGGGAAGGTAGCGAGCGACCGTCTGATCGGTGTTCCTACTTACCGCCTTCGATGATATTTGATCGCATTGTGGACCTGAACGAAAAGTAACCTCGAGGTTCCCCCTGGCCTAGGCCCTAACTGCATGAGCATTGACTCCGACCCAACACAATTAATCAGCACCCAAAGCGCTCAACATACGACTTGCTATAATCTCGTGTACCGCCGGAGCTAGGTGCAGACTATCTCCCCAAATCCCCCTACCTACCGTACGCCGTGCACTCTCGGCAAACCCATACGCACCCGGGTTGTCTAGGACCCCGGAAAGGACCCTATGAGAGGAGAAAACTACTGTCGTGGCCTGTGTGCTGTTGGAAATGAAATCCGAAGCACTGGCTGTCACCGCATCATTCCATTCCGCGATGCGGCTCGCAAGATCTATGGTGGTCCCCGCAGCTAAAGAAGTCATGTGAAACCAAGGTCTTGCACTGAACCACAGCGCGGATATGCAGACAGGCTCACCCGCGGGAGATCGATCGGTCGGAGGAACATCCACAAGAACGAAATTCCGCGCAGTAGCACGGTCGTACAATTGATGCATGGCATCAAAAAGCGCTTCCACCAACGAAGACAAGTCCTCTCCTGGTAGTCCCCCGCAATCGTTGATGCCAAGGAAGAAGACTCGATGCGAGGAACGTTTATCACATACCAAGCGGTTGTTTTCATATCGTGCGGGGACACTTACTGAATGTAGCTTCACCAGGCTCTATGTCCCCGGAGAACTGAGAGAAGAACCGAGCGAGTTGGTTATCGAGATCGTATTCCACAGTCGCACCAGGGAACGCGAAATTCTTCAGGAGCGTGGCAGTGGTAGAATGTGAGGAAACCGAGGAAGCAAAAAAATCCGTCTGTCGGACCCAAGTTTAGGATCAAGTGGTTGCGTGCTGCAACATCTTGTGCATACCCAGGTCGCATCATCGCCGCTGGTATCATAGGATGCATTTTCATCGATGTCCCACGAACCACTCAGCCTAGAGCTGTAAGAATCTCCGCTACAATTCCAAACGACGTCCGAGCCCGTCGAGTCAACGCACATGCAAATCAAGATTTCCACCTACAATACGAAGAGATGCTTGAGCGAGTCATATCCATGCCAATGTGGGCCAGTCTGTGCGAACAACAAATACGCTGGACGGTGACAACCATGATTAAAGAAACGTCATGGACGAAGGAGGGAAGTGCTCCGCACGGGATTCATCGCTGGTGAGGAATGTACTGCCGCCTGCGGGGGCCTCGTGATGGGCCGATTGAGGGTCCTGGTCGAACATGATGAATAGATCAAGAAATTGTGTCGCGCCGTTCGGCGCGAGTTTCGGAAAGAGCGGCGTAATTGCGGCAGTACCGGCACTTGCGTCAACTGACAGTTAGCATACTCAATTGACACAAAATTCATGTTATTAATTGTTAGAGTTGAGGAAATTCTGGACAACTGAGTCCTACAGCATTTATGCACATGGAATTTGCTTTGTCCGTGCACAACTGCTTATTGTATGGGCGGAATTCATAGTATTTTTGGTTATCCCTGGCCACCTCAGTTAGAGTACAATGCAAGACAACGGCCTGTCGATCTGGCAGTTTCAAAGATGTACAAGTATGCAAGCGCGCTCGCATCCGGAGCGCAACAGGCCCGAGCAGACACGCGTCTGCATTCCCGCTTGCAGTTACATTTCTCGCGTACGTTCTTTCTAGACGATACATTGTTGTGTACTACCTTTTTCTTCTGATCCTGTACTCGTCCATACGATGAGCGCGTGCTCTTCTCTCTTTCCCCGTTTATAAGACGGTCACCTCAGTCTGTTGTCCACGCGCGACGACTGAGGTGAGTTACTTACCATTACGCGCTATCTTAACCTTACCGTACATAACTTGATCCCGTTGGGATATCGCGCGCTCCGATTATCTAATTCTCACAAAGTATATAGAGCTACATACATTCTATGAATTTCAGTGGAGGGGCACGAATACAAACGCATTATACAGTGATTGAATTCGATCATATCTGTGCTATCGACACGTGTCGTGAGTTTGTTCTGTACATATTTGAGAGCTCCACTTCGCCGTCTGGTATGGCACCGAGGTTGGTCGTGAATTCTGGTACAGACTCTGCCAGCTCGGCCGCCATCTGCATGTTCAAGATCATACGGGGGGTCTAGTTCCCACTTGATATGAGTACACGGCACCAAAGGACAAATTGTCCACGTACGAGAAGAGAGGGCACCATCGGCATCCATCTTGAAACGGTAGTTGAGCCATCACGAACTGGTGGAATCCACCTTCGGTACTCACGGCAAAAAAATATTCATGACGACAGGCTTGAACACAAGATAGAGGCATGATATCAACACCAGTCCTGGAAAGAGCGCGAATCGTCAAAGTACCAGGAAAAGGATGTGTCAAGCCTACCAATCACCACGGCGAATACGAGCAGACCATCTCGAACTACGATGGCGATGAGCCTGCTGCTTCTAGCAACAGGTTGCAAGAGGACTTTCCCACGAAAGATCAGAAATAACAAGACGCTCTGTGAGACCATCATGCCTATTCCTAAGCACATGGATGCCGGCGGTGTATGAATTATGATGCATGTACCATCCACGGTGGATTTTGAGACCGAAACAGCCTGGGTGACGACGGACGTGACAGTCTCGAAAAAAACGATGGCAAGCGCCGTAGTGACGTATCCACGGTGTCGCTGGTAGATCGCCCGAACTATCGAGGTGGCTCAACAAGACTCGGTTGAAAACAGGCAGTATGCTCCAACTCACCCCGAAGGACCAGGATTGCGTCTAGGCACAGTTGCAAGAACTGAAACGAAAAGGCTTCGAAGGCAAAGAAAACCTCGCAAGTGGAGAGCGGGACGGAGGCATGTGTCGCAAGCATACATTGCCAGATTTTAATACATCTGCGGATGCGAATTGAGCAACGTGCAGAGCTGACGTTGAGGATGAAGCGCCGGACATTTGGTTCAGCAGTCCGTACCACCTCGAGAAGAGGTATATCCACTTGACATGCGCCCGGTTGGTTCGCCTAATTGAGCGGGCATGAGTGTCGGCCTTTTCACTGTCTTCACTGTCGTGACGACTTACAACCATATGCGATCGACCTCGTCGTCCAAGCTGAGAAGAGTGTCCCAGACGGTTAACGTCAGAGAAATCCCTTCACAAAAATCAGTGCAGCTCGGGTGAAAACTACTTGTCTCCGCCAACGTAGAAAAAAACAAAAGGGCTCACCAGAGGACAAGATAATGGCATGATATATACTTGGGTCTACCGTTGGACCCGAAGCAAGCCATTCATGTAGCTGAGTCGCACCCAACTGCATGGATAATAAGATGCCTATGAGATCTTGGTGCGGGTACTGATCCCCTGGATGTGCTTGCGAAATTCAGTAGCCTCGAGTCAGAGAGCTTTGCCAAAGGGGAGGACAAAGAGAAAATATTTTCGATATTACCGGGTTCATTTATGGTTCTCTCCCTGAAGTGCCACTCCGGCCAGGGGTTGATCGTGGTTTGAGCCGTTCGACTGAAAAGTCATCTCAGATCACCCGCCGGAGCGATGCCTTAGCGAGAACAAAGGCTGAGATATGCACATCTCTCGCTCCCGAATCCGAGTATTAGGATTGGGTTCAAGCGTGCGGAGCTGATTGACACATACCACGAACCGAACCCAATAATAACATTTATTCCCACGCTATATGGATGTTGTATTTTTTAGCGAGGCCATCGGTGTCGGAGGACCCAGAACGATAATTGTTTGCTTCCCAACTAATGGTAGGGGGAGATCACCGAGAACTGGGTTAGTTGTACGGCGGTCGTCCATGGCGCGACTCGAGCATGCTTAGCTGGACAATTGTCAACAATGGCATGATCGCACCTTTGACGCCGAGGGTCGCAGCTCCTGTATCCTCACGAGGGTTAGTGATTTGTGATCCAAAAAAAGGGCTCTAGCTGTCACGGTATTTGCGGCACTGGTATTCGTGACGGTCTCATTCACAGTTACCTATCCCTTGGTGGCCCACTCCAAATTATCCCCCTTCCCTCCCCCCCCCTCATCACCCACCGTCAGCGAACCATTCTCTCAAAACTTGATTTACCAGCCTTGAAAGCCTCAAGGCGTTCTGTACGAATCGTTTTTACCGGGTACTAATACTTAGCGCACCGTCCGATCCTCGCCAAAGTTGCGTGCGAACGAGTCGAAGGGTTCACCGTGCAACAACCCTAACTCGATCTGGGCACCGTGACCGGTGTTTCAGACACGCGCCGGGGTTCTTCACACAGAGCGCACGATAATCGGACGCAAACGCGTTCTGCCAATCGTGCCCATCCCCAGAATGCCCTACCGAATTAGCATCAACGTACTGCCCGCCACCCTGGCGCTAATGACACATTAACGATTGCCTAACCTGATCCGAGTGAAACGCGGACCATACGGGATCTCTCCATTGGTCGCCACAGAGCGACGGCTATGATTTGTGTTCGACCAGCGCCTTGAACGACCAGCGAGCAGCCATCTCAAAGGATGGTGTCATTCATGTATGCATGTACGCTTGCTGTTGGTACAAAATTGCGTGCGTCTATCATGCCAACGAGATCCAGGGGGAGGAAGAAGAAAAAGTTCATCGGAAAGACCACCATCACTAAGATGCCATGCTTCATATCCGACCGTTCCTGCATTCTTCAACCAAAAAAAAAAATTAATGCCGTCGGACAACAGCGATTTGAAAGTCCCATCCTCCAACGATGTACTTGACCTCCACCAGCCTGCGGATCTCACGCCACCCAGTGCTCACCTCCTCTGCGTCCTGAATATCGGTGACGACGTAGATGAAGTCAGCAGGAGACAGGAGCGACCGGAGCAGAGACCCGATCAGGAATGCGATCAATGCCACTACCAGCAAAATCGATAACGAATACGTCTTTGAAGATGGCGATATCGACATGGTTGTTGTCGTTCCCGTCGGCGTGGCTTCGGGTTCGCGTGTTTCAGCCTCCACAAGTCCCCCAGGCAACTTGGGGAGCGTGCCAGAGGACCGACGGGATGAAGCAAGGGACGGGGGTTGGATCTGAGAAGGGTTTTTGGTGGACATCGTCCACCGTGTGAGAGGATTGGGATAAGCGTTTAAGAAACCAAGCAGACCCCCTGGGTTGGCGGCAAGAGCGGCCGTTTGCGCGGCGCTTCCATTCTCGGGGGCACCCTGAACCAACAGTAAACTACCACCGATAAGTATGCACCTGGTAGAAGACCCTTACCTGGGCAGATGATTTGTCAGTGTTTTCTTGCAGTGGACTATGCTCCTCTAGAGTTTTCAAACCGACATTCAAATCGACAGCCGTTACGATAGCAGCTTCGTTGAACATATGATCTGCATGTCCTAGTGGCTCCTTGAGTTCCTCCGGAAACACGTCCACGTCGTCAGAAGACCTGAAATGGCAAACACGATCGTAAATGAATGCGCGAATACCCGGACGTAACATAACCAGGGCTCAAGCGCTCACCTCTGCAAAAGTGACATCCTCGACACTCTGTCGTCCTGCAGCTCATCGCGTCCAAGGGCAGTCAAAGACTCCTTCTCATTGGAAACCACAATCGCAGCGCCATCCACCCTCACGATGACTTCGCGACCCTGCTTCTTTGTGTCGTTCCCGTACACCGGCACCCCACTTGCCCCACCGAGTGGTCGAATGTCCACATGCACGATGAAACCCTTGTCTTGCAGGTCCAGGTACCATTGCGGCTTCGGTAACGCACCGCGCGTTTCGCCAGTCAACGGATCCTGGACGGTAGATATCTGAAATTGCGCCGTGGGCAATATCAACCGGAGTAAGTGACGCGGTAGTCGGTCTGCGTTCAATCCTGCAGAGTGCAGCGGAGATGCCGGGACTGTATGTATGCTCGTCGTAATTGGAAGCGTACTGGGGTTCGTGGTAGGTGTAGAGCTTGCGCTCGTATCGCCAGTGTTAACCAACGAAGCTAGCGAAATAGGTTTCGTTCCCTCCCGAACGGTCGATCTAATCGTTACATCATATCCCTCCGGATACAACTTCGTGTCGACCACCACCTCGGCGACGATGAGATCCGTGGAGTGCTTCAACTCCCCTTTAACGGTGAATGCGGAGGATGAAGACTTGAGCCACTCGTTAGAGGGGGTACGTGTAAGCCCTGAAGAAACTCTGCGGTCACTGGATGCTGGCGGCGACGGAGTGACATCAGCGCGACTCGAAGGCCGTCCATCAAGTATGCTGCCTGGCAAGCTAGCCGCAGGTTTGTTCGCTCTTGGGGTCGATCCGTCAGCCCGGGGGACGTTGGGAATGGTACTCTGACCGCCTGTCGACGTCATCAGGAACACAGAACTGGTATACGCCCGCTCGGCAGGGTCGTATTGACTGGTAATCAGTGTTCTCTGTTCGTCCCTCCTCCTTACCTTCCATGTCGCTGACGTTCCACCCAGTCCGACGGGCACAGCTACTTCCATTGGGATACCCAGAACCTTGTGTTCTGATAAGACCACCCCTGCAGCTGGCAGCCTCACTAACGGTAGCGGAGACGTCCCCTTGATGTATACCTCCACAGCGCCAACAGCCCTTGCCAACCCGGCATTCATCATCGAGTTGACAGCTACGGGGATATTTCCAGCATGATCGATGGCGACGACTCTTGTCACTCTCGTCGAAGGGATCGCATAGTTCTCTTTCGTATACGGATCGAGTGTCTCGAAAACCCACCCATCCACAAACACTCGCCCAAGGGGATACCTATAAGGGTTGTATTTCGCTGAGCTGAACGACGCCGCCGAGTCAGGGTGGAAGGACGCTGTGACGCAAAAGAGGATGACGCGGGTCTCTTGGGATGATCCTGACTCGTTTACTGGGCTCCCGACGCCGACTTCCCTGTCCAAGGCGGCTGGCTGTGGGAGTCTAGATCTCGCCGACAAGGACGCGACTAGGAAACCTCGATCTCTGAACGGAAACCCACCCTTCGACGTCACGAACGCAGTATGACATTTTGCTCCAAATTGCTCCAAAACAATCGCGGAGGCGAATCTCTCGTCCCACGTTTTGCGACAATCGTATGAAGTAACGATAGACGAGACTTCTTCGGCAGACACGCCCTCGATGACCTTTTCGCCCTTGTGGATGGGTATGAGAGAGGAGATCTCGGGAAAGAGCTTGCGTTTGACGGAAAATCCTTTATCGCTGACGAGTGTCCATCCCTCCTCAGGTTGTGTTTGAAGTTTCCAAAGCCAGTGCAGTGCCTCGGCGACATGTTGCATAGGTGGCTTGGATGCCGAGGGAGTAGAAACCTCCACGGTAATGCCACCACTCGCAGGAGAGATGGCGGCAACCGCATTTTGTGTCGTGCTCGTCGCTTGTTCTACGGCAGTCGACCAAAAGCTGGCCAACGGACTAGAGAACTTGGGAGGCGACAGCCATGAAGAAGCGCTGGTCGAACCCGACGCTTTGAGTTCTGGGGGCTCGGGAGTCGATGGCTTGGAGGATTCAACGCTGTTCGTCGCGGCCGTGTTCTCGCGGCTTGTATCAGACATCGTCGCGCCGTCCGCGTCCCACTCAGCACGTCGACGGCGTATGGCGCTGACCACCGGAGGTTGATCAAGAGGAACTCGGATAGGTTTGACGCGTTTCCGCTTGCTGAGTGCCTTGATCTCGACCTCTGGGAGCTCCTCCACGTCCACAGTCACGCGTGCCCCATTCACCATCACTACCCCCTTGTCCCTCGCCGAACTCATCGGGCCACGCCGCACGATTGCCAGTAAACGCTCGTCGGATGAAAACAAGGCGTCGTGGGTAAGGGTGAGCCAGAACCCTCCGCCAAGAGAAGAGAGGCGATGCCGCCGAAGCGCAGTCACGGATTGGGGAGGTGGGTCGACGACAATGTCGAGTGACGACGCCCACGTGTCTAAATCGCATCGTATTTCACACTCGATAGTGTGCACATCCGTTGTCGAAGATGCAGCGGAACTGTTCGAAGTCGTGCCTTCTTCTCCGTTCGTGCGTGTATCAATTGCATTGCTCGCGATGGATCCACTGGCCCCGTTGACCCCATTCAAACCACCTCTCCTCCCCTCGGACGTTTCGTACGCAACCTTGAACAAACCCTTTTCGTGGTCGTACCGCATCTCGAGTGCCCGAGCCCCAGACAACCTTGTCACAACTGGCGGCCCTCCACACTTGATCACGAAATCGCCAACCCCCGCAACGGCGCCTACCATTTGCGCTGGAACCGTGCTAGCCTTGTTGCTCCATCCTTTAGGGTCGGACTGCTCGAGTAAAGTGAGTTGAGTCGTGGATGGCGATAGGGCCTCGATAGCCCAGCCTTGCAAGTCTACTTGTGCCCTAATAAAGGAGGGGTCGGATGGTGGGAGGGAAGGGAAAACGTAGGGGTCGTCCACGGAGAATGAGAAGACATGGATGGTCGTGGGCGATTTGTACACGGTCTTGAGAAGAATGGTGTCTCTCCCGCTATTGAATATCGATTGGATCAGCCACCTGCACTAACATTCGACGGTGAGATGAAAATGTGAACATACAAAACAGGCCACGCGGGTTTCGTTTTGAAATGCCATAGTTCAGTGAGCTCGTTGACATCTTCCAGAAGGATCGCATCATCGTATTGCTTGTCCCAAAATGCACGTGCTCCTGGAGATACGAGCGCGCCATAAAGATCCCAAAGTCCAAGTCCAACAAAGGTTGCTTCAGCACGATACACCACGAGTGTGGGGTCGATCGAATCGAGTTGAGTCACTGATACACCTCTTGCTTCCGTAGCTAAGTTTGCGTGTCACTTTCAATTTGACATTGAACAAACGAACATGGGACCCACTTCTTTTCCACTTAGCTTCCGGTTCCTGCAACAATGACGAGAAATATATATAACTCCGCTTCACCCTGGACAAGATCGACTTTTCCGCGACTGCCGACCTCTCTCCAGCGTCTCTTCCTAGATGCGATCTTATTGGGGGTCCTCCAACCCCGATGGTACCCACTGAGCTCGCCGAAGATGACGTCTGGAAGCTTGCATCAGCTATGCTTGACGCATCTTGTAAAAGCTGTTGTTGTGCCACAAATAAGGAACCGGGGTCGCGTTCTTCGACTACTTGAATAGCTTGTGGAAGACCATTGAGCCTAATCCCGCTTGAAGGACCAGAAAGCTCGAGAACAACACGAACTTTGAGAACAGAGTGGGCATCGGGGAGTGAAGCGTGCATGATGCGAAACACAGTTAATTCAAGTGGCTTAATTATATTCCCTGGCGTAGGTGAAGGCTTGCCACGTATGGCTGTTGCAGTCCAGGGGAGCTTCTCGACTCTCTCTGACGACGCCTTTGTAGTAATTTGAACGTCCCAACCTTCAGAGGCAGGAAGAAGGAATTCGATCGATCGAATGAGTCTCCTGTGCTCGCGAAGTTCATCGAGATTCTGGATACTACTGCTTTCCTCGCCACCGTCCTCCTCCAGGTGTACTAGGTATTCGACAGTCAGTGCCTGTCTATCGAGTGGAAACTTGACCTTTTCGACGCCGACTCCATATCCGTAACCTGCTAACATCGGAACGTTTGGCCCACGCTTTTTGACGACTTTGTACAAGCCCAAGATCATAGTACAGAGTTGCTGACAGACAGTGGCCGTAGAACCAAAGTTCCACACGGCACGAAGGTCATGTTGCCAGAAGCACGATATTCGAAGACGAGGAAAAGCACTTGAAAGGCGTCTTCTGAGCGCGTCAGTTGGAGAGATAGGTATCGAGGAAATGGGTTGAATGTATTGGATACACCATGCAAATACTAATTTGAACGTGACAGGTGAGAGGCCAAAGAAATGAATGAAAAGGAGGACTTGCATTCGACGTGTGATCTGACGTAAGGTGGAGAAGGTCTGAGATACGCAGGCTCATCGGCAGAACGGGGAAGGGATGTCGTGACGTCTATGATCGTCGAAGCATCCTGATGCAGTCTGGAGATCGTGACCGCGTCTCGTGGACTTTGTGAAATTGGCTGAGTATCCACGTAGAGGCAAACTGAACAAAACACGCACTTGGCTGGCCATCCCAATGTAAACTGCGTCTTAGATATTCTTGTTCTGTGGTCAAACATCTCGACGAGGTGTGCACCCTCGACCGCAGGGTCCCACTCTTGCCTAAGTTCCGAGGTCGTGATGACGGCTTTCCAGGCATCCAGAAGGGCCGACTCGTCTGTAGCTGGCACGTCCAGGACTACTCGGTACACGCTTTCGCCAGACTTTGTCGCCTTGCGGTGGACGACGACGTCGGTCAGTTCTGGATTGAGCGATATCCTGGCCTTTCCCTTTGGTGGTGGCGGAGTGTCGGAGGCCAGAGAAACATGTTTCCAGTCGCCCGAGTTGTGCGAAGTCAGCAATTGGCGGAAGTTGTTCTCTGCGGCACCAAGTGCATCGGACCACGCTTGACGGAGCCTGTGGTAGCGTTCTTGAGTGAGTATTTGTCGTATACGAGCACGGACAAGGGCAGGACAGACCTAGTACCGTCCGACATGAGGTGTGCTGCACGCCTCAACACAACCTTTGAACACAGAGGAGAAAACCACGTGGTCTCTTTGATTTCCTAATCAGGAACTCCGTGCAATGGTGGGAATCTGAATCGTTGGCCCCGCATACTTTGCCGCAGTCATGACCATCGAGCTCACTCAGGATGTTGATCATCGCGAACACGAAGCACAAACACAGGCACAAAGGTGCGTATACAGGATGGTAAATCTAGATGTGAGAAGAGCAGTCCTCATTTTTGGCTAGTGATCGGATCTTGAGCATACAATCACATGTGGCATTTGGATATGTGGGTGGAAAGGCAGCGGTATTTCCCCTCCAATGTATGGGTTACGACGTCGACGTAAGCGTATGATGTCTACAGGATGATCTGACACTTCTTCACCTCTTTCGACCTCGTATCGCAGGTTGTAAACACGGTCAATTTTTCCAATCATACTGGTAAGTCAAGATAGGTCGATCCTAAAGGCTAGCGTTTTAACCTCACTTGCAGGATATGGTCGCTTTGGGGGCACCAGAACGAACGGGGAGGAACTCACTCGGATGTTTGATTCCATGCAGCAAAGCGGCGCGCTCGAACCGGACCGTCTTCTTACTGGGTACATCCCTAATGCAAACGCATTGGGTGCAGTTTGTGAACTAGTCAAAAAGCTTAAAATTTCGAATCCAAACCTCATATACCTTCTTGATCGTGCGTGTCAGCGACTCTTTGTTTCACGTTTGGGCTGACCCAGTCATCTAGCGGTCCTTGGTGACTCCGGAAGTCTTTATGTATCACAGGACTGTATACCAGTGTACCGTCAATTACTTTCACAGGCAACTATCATCACTCCAAACTGGTTTGAGGTCGAGTATGTCTTTCAACCCATATCTGCATTAAACGATTGATGGTGATGAACCCTGGTCAGAGTGCTGACCGAAGCGCCACTTACTGACCTTGCTTCGCTGCGTACTGCACTGCAAAAGTTGCATCGCTTATTCGGTGTTCCCAACGTAGTCATCTCTTCTATACCACTGGCCAAACTCTCAATTTCTATCCCGTCGTACCTCCTTGCTCCGTCGCATCCAACGCACCCAACCAATCAATCTGCACGTGAAGGTCAATCGTACCTCATCTGCTTAGCATCTTCTATCAATGATAATGAGGATCCCCAAGAACAACCTTTGTCTACCGTCTACGCTGGTTGCGTCGAACGCATCCCAGGCCAGTTCACTGGTGTTGGAGACCTGTTTTCAGCTCTTCTCATTGGTAACTACCATCCGCCTCAAGGTGGCACGTCCCCATCCCGTTTAGTCCCCACAAAGCCATATCTGCCTCTCGCACATGCAGCGTCTCACTCTCTTTCCAGAACACATGCCATTATTACTCTGACACACAAGTCTGCGTCCGCCTTATCCCTTTCCTCGACGGATGACGAGCTGGACGCCCGTGAACCAGAACGCATATGCAGGAGAATGAAGGGTAGAGAGCTGAGAATTATCCAAGGACAGGACGTATTTCGACGTAAGAAGTGGGAGGGTGTCGAAATGATGCGAGTGTGGGAGGGGTTCTGGAACGATCCGAATTGACTGCCTACTCAGTTGTATGCCAGGGTCGAAGTGATGATGTTGGTGCGCCACTAGCGGAACAGGGAAATCGGAACAATGTTCACATCTCCGGCGATGTACCTACTGGTGTGCAACCAGCACCGCTTCAAAAACAAAAGCTACTCAGTTTGGAAGGGAATTAAATTTCTCCCTGACTCATCTGGATCTGAATAGTGAGCGAGCGTAGGACCACTGATCTGGAGAGTGCATTTGTTACGTTGCCTTCTTTGAAGAGTTTTGCGAGCATACGCGCGGTCTACGCGAGGATCAGCAGAGGATTCGATTGGACACTTGCAGTAAGAGCGCATAGCATGGCACATTCCCATTTGCGGTCGTCTCGACGAATACTCCGATGGGCACGGCTACCAGGTCATGGATATCTCGGGTCGTCCAAAGTTGAACCAAAACGTAGGGCATCCATGAGCATCAAGAACTTGCAAACCAAAGGGCTTATATTGATGTCGTTCTCACCTGCGCGACCTGAATCAATCCGGCGGTCTGGCGCAGGAACAGGACTCCTGGACTCTACAACTACGTAAGTAATTGCAAAAGCTCGAATAGTATTCGGGGTCTGATGCAAGAGTCAACGAATAGAATTGGCAGTGCCACTGTACGCCGTGAAACTTGACCTGCCTCGCTGAGCAAGGCTGTTGGCAGAAATCGCGGAGCCGACCGGAAGGCGGTATTTGAAGCTTGGGGGGCCGTAACTTCAAACATCCCTGCAGTTGGCACCTCCTCTCAAAATAAAGGCTCAGCTTACGGCAACGAAACTTTGTATCAGCCAAACCCTGACTGCGGGTCACCATATCCGTGTAGGTACTCCTTTTTGAATCGGCTGCAGTAATACCTGACATAACCCATACGGTTTCCAGTCTCCCGAACTGGCTTGGGCCGCCATTGTGACCCCCTGATATCCCACACCAAGTCTCCAACAATCTATACCTTCAGTTGGGGTCATGACAGAGTTGACTGAACTACAAACTGAACAAAATTTAGCTGATCCCGGTCAAACTTGATTTGATGTTGGAGTGGCCATGACTTTTGGCCCCGAGTTAGGCTTAGGGAAAATGATTTTGACCAAGATCGGCAAGCGCCAAGGGTCAGAATTCAATACTCAATGTCAAATTGATTCGGGCAAGTGTTGGTGGCTATAACTCAAGGTCTGGCAGGACAAATTCTGTATCCTGCTCATCTGTAGGTCACATGGTAACCCTCCACCCCATGCCAGCGCCATTGCAATTTTTCCACAAGTTGTCGATTAGCCAGTGAGTGCTGCCACCCATCGTCTCACATTCATGCTCAACACATTGATCAAATGAACCATCAAGATCCGTGGCCGTGGCAGGCAATGCCTTGCTCATTTACGACTATTTTCTGACTTTGGATCTCGAGGTATGTGCTTCTTTGATTAGAGATACCTGCCTGATCTACTCAAAGGTGGATTATATTTGGCACACTCGGGGCACAATGAAAATCATGTTTCTACTCAACCGTTATGGAACGCTGGCCACACAGTCTGTCCTGACTCTTGCAGAATTGGGGCTACTGAGTCATGGTTCACGAAAGGTACGTTTTGTTCAGGTACTTTTACATCCACCCTCAACATGGATGTACTCCAGTTTTGTGTCGGGTTTCTGTGGTTTCTGGCGGTCTTCGTACTCTTCTCGTCAGAAATGATTCGTGGTGAGTGCGTTAGTTCTACTTCGGGCTGAACTCTCTAATACTTGAGCGCAGTTTTGCTACTGTTACGTGCATGGTCTCTATGGAGGTGTAGCTTCCGTGCTGTCATCTTTTTGGTGATGCTCTATGTTCTCTGTGTGTTGACGCTCGGCGGATACATGTCCTACAGCCTCCTAAAATATGGTGCCTGTGTGTAACGTTGTCAGTTCCGTGCAGGGATTCCCTCACCGATTCTCGAATCAGACTTTTACTTTCCGTATCTGGACGAGACCGGGGTCTGTGTTGTTCTCTCACCCTGTAGGCCATTGCATTATATTTATCCACATTGCTAATCACCTGCCTAACCATTATGTAGCATCGAACTCGGTAGGTTTTTAACTACCTCTTCCTTGGAATCAGATTACAATCTGATTTGACTCTCCTTGCCCGCAGTGGAAAATTAGTCTTATATCGTGAGTGAACTGCATACATGACGGTAATTTTTGATGCTAATGACCGGCATAGATTCTTGCTCGACACTTGCACTTTTGGCCTGATAGGGTACTGTCTTTACAAGCTCTATCAGGGATCACGAGAACTCCGGTCTTCACCACTGCTTCGTCTTTTAGTCCGCGATGGTGAGTATGTTCAATCGATGGGGCACTTTGTTTAAACTCTGATCATCGTTCAGCTGTTATATTTTACATAGTAAAGCTCATTCAGCATCACTCCAGACGATTTAGGCTCTAACATGTCGTAGGTGAACGTGATCTATAACGTAGCTGGTTTCATCTGCTTGTGAGCACGTGTTATGCTCGTTTGTGTACTTTTTTTCACCGAGTCTACGATAGGTCTATCCTTGTGGAAGTAAGCATTCCGATTCATGCTCTGGGCCAATTTGACCAATGTACCGCTCATTCTACAGACGCCACTTTACTCTATGCAAGCCGCGTAAGCGACACCGACCTCTCATGCACCATGCACTCTAATACTGACCTGTCCCTACCACAGATTCTTTTATCCGCTGTTGATTATCGTCGGGCAACGCACCATTCTGAACCTCCGCGCCTACAAACCAAGGGCCTACGCGACGCAGGACATTAGCCAGACCGTCGACAGACAGATCGCGGCGATGGAACACCATTCGTTCTGGCGTCCGATGGACCGTTGGATGAATGATCTACATCAAGAGCTGGATGAAGAAGAATCAAACAAGGGGCCGACCCGCTCGTGGACGACGACGAAGAGATCGCGATCGCGATCGCATGCTACCACGGAAGAGGGAGACGTGGTGTGTGAACTCGAGATCCTCCGTGCCACCCAATCGTCCAAGGTGCTTCATTCTTCTCTGGCCGGTCGTTTGTTCAAGGACTCACTGTTCATTTGCCGCGCAGATGCCGGCGTGCGCACCTGCAACGAACGAACTTCATGCACTGTATGTATGACCCACTCGGCGTTCGCAAGTGCCGATGCCACAGCCGTGCTGTCTTGTGACCGAGAGTGACCAAGAGAAGTTTTGCCGTGACCGCATTGTCTGGAGGATCACTCTTTTTCTTCTTCTCTCAAAACACTATATTGCGCTATGTGGCTACAATTACTTCAAGTTCACCCTCCAACTTGTGGCCTGTACTCTTGATGTAACAAATACGTCTCTGATGGTTCACCCCGACTCAGACACCGCTTACAACGATGTGTATACTCCATGTAGTTTCTATTTTTTTTTTGCCTGTACAGCCGCATCCAAGACCTTGTGGATAGAACTGTAAAGTCGGCTGACCTCCACGGGAGAAAGGGACAAAAGGTACGCTTGCAGGAACTTGGCATGAACTGTGACTGCCGTCCAGTGCGTGTAGACGGCGTCGCGGATCTTGCGCGCAGCTGCGATGCGCCGGCGACAGCATATACCTCCTGACGTAGCTCGTCTAGGCCAGGTATGGTCGTTTGAGCCTATCACGGCTGTGGCGATGTCTGTCAAAGTCGATATCACTCTTTCATGGGCATCAAGTGAAGGCTCGGTCTTCCCATGCAGACGATGATAGACCGTGTGGTAGACTAGATACTTCTGGCGAATCCCTTCAATGGCTTCAAGGCTGAATCTTGGCTTCCCTTTCGGCAGATTTGAGGCGATCACGTCGGTAGTGTGCTGATTGGGGTATTATAGGTTTATAGACTTTGAGTATAAATGGACCAACTGGGCTCGGGATAAGCGCCCGTTGGCGCTTGAAAACATCACGCCTTCAACATGCTCTTGGGATGCTGCAACGGATTTGCATTCATATGGACAGTACATCACCGGCTAGAAAAAGCTTTGTATGATATGGTAGAATGCAGGGAAACATTTGTAGTTTTCGTACAGTATTGATCGCCTGCCATGAAGATAAAATTATCAAGTCCGGCAAATTCGTCCGTAGACCTGAATTCGGAAGCTTTTGACTTCCTACTGTGCACGGCTCTCACTCTACTACAAACTTTTGGGGCTTACATTCTGTATCACTTTCCACACTGTGGGTCTTTTTTTTTTTTCCCGAGAACATCAGGTTTCGGGTTATCATGTTATTTCCTTTTTTTTGCACCGTTGGATGACCCATAGAGCTGAGCTAATCATAGGTATGGTCGGCAAATTGAAGGTCACGGCCACCCGCCACCGGTTGTTCGGATCACAAAGTTCTGGTTCCATCCGCCCGTTTTGTTTTTGAGTACGACGACGACGATAGACTTGATGGTAGCAGGCGAGCCCACTTGGATTCACTTGTAGTCTCTCCTGCTCACGCCCTCACGCCCAGTCGACCTCGATCCGACCGTCGACTTTGTTGCCGGTACTGCTGCAGGTGCGCAACCATGTAAGATATCTACCGCCGGTCTGACCCCTCACTCTCGATGACCAGGCGTGGTTGGACTCTTGGTAGCACACCCATTCGACACCGGCAAGTCCTGTTACCGTCCGCGTCGTGTTCTGATGTCTTCACCCATGATAAGTCAAAACCCGCTTCCAGAGCCCGGCCATCTATTCCAAGTACAAGTCGACGCTCGACGCGTTCGGGACGATCGTTCGAGAAGAGCGGTTCGCGGGTCTCTACAAGGGCGTCGTCTCGCCCCTCGTGCGTACTGGCCGTGCGCTCTCTCTCTGACGCCGTCCCGCTTACTCGACTGATCGCCAGGCGATGTGTGCGTTCATGAACGGCCTCGTTTTCTCATCGTACAAGTTCTTCATGCGGGTCCAGCTCGACGACCCCGGGTCAGTGCCCACATTGACCCAGGTGGGTCTCGCCGGCGCCGGGTGTGGCATCGTGACATCGTAAGTTCTCCGACGTGTCGCGTGCCTACCCACTACTACATTCCTTCTACCAGGCTCATCGCGAGCCCGACTGAGTTGGTGAAGATACGGCAACAGAACGTGCTCGCCAACGACCCCGCGAACGGGTCTGCTTTCAAGGTCGCGATGTCCATCCTCCGACAGCACGGCGTCCGAGGACTCTACCGCGGACTGACCGCGACCGCGCTTAGAGACACGGGGTATGGAACGTACTTTCTCACGGTGAGGTCCCTTCGTCGCTGTGCGGTAGTCAATTGACGCGTGTGTCTACAACACGAGGTACTGCACAGTATGAGGCTACGTGTCGATACTTGAAACCCTTGTCGGCGCAGTCGTCGTCATCGTCGGCGGCCGACCATTCCTCGCTGTTGTCTGAGATTGATTCGGAGGCGAGCAGCTTGCCGTGGTCTGCGCTGTTTCTTGCGGGCGGCATGGCCGGGATTGCAGGCTGGCTGGCCACGTTCCCGATGGATCTCGTCAAGACGCGGATGCAGAGTACGGACAAGGCCCCGACGGATCCGTATCGGACGATTCTGTCGACGGTCATCCACTCCTACCGAACCGAAGGTCCAAGGGTGTTCCTCAGAGGGTTGACACCAACACTCATTCGGTCCGTTTGTGCCGTTTTTTTTTCGTGCATGATAATAATACGATGATGGTCCTCAAGGTCCGTGCCGGTGAACGTGGCGACGTTTTCGGTGTACGAGTCTGTCGTTCACATGTTGTCGTGATATGTGTGAGGCGCATGGATGCGACACGGGACAGTCCCATACGCCATGTCGGACATGCGATGACCCAACGGGCCGACTCAACGACTCTGGCACGATGGTGCACACAGAGAGATGGATGAGCTCTGACTTGTAATTAACATGTACACCATCAGGAGTACCGTTTCTCGGATCAAGCGTGTTTGCTAGTCCCTGATGCGGGACAAGTAACTGCAGGGACGCCCGTAGTAGTAGCGTCGATCTGCCCGCTTGACGTCACCCTCTGCTAAGTACAAGTGAATAGCCCAAGTTCTCGGGATATGGGCGTTTGAACCGCTTGACGAGGTTCTAGTCGGTGTGTGTGTGTCTGCTATGTAGGCGTGGAAGAGGTCCCCCCCGATGAATCGGGTCGGCTCATGAGTACCGAAACGGACGACTTGGTCGTAGGTGCTGCTGCCGTGGCGTGCTGTGGCAGGGTGTTGCGGTATACAGAATATGACCCGCTCCTCCTCCTCCTCCTCCTCTTATTCCCCCTCCTCCTTCTTTCCTTATCCTCGTCCTCGTCGTGTCTGACAAGCGCGAGTGTGTTGTGTGTGCTGTGCTGAGTTTGTCCAACCAAAGTCGGCGACAATTCGCAATTTCCCATCTGCGGTGCAACGCCTTTGGCACGCCAGCTATCTTCGCACCCTTCCATCTCCCCGACGTCCCCTCCCTCCTCCTTCTCCCCCTTTCCCCCTTCCTCGTCGTGCCAGACGACGTACAGGCCCTTCTCCTCGTTGTACGCCGCGTCTTGCTCTTACGTCTCCCTTCCCTCCCCTACCCCCACCTTACCCCGTCCCACGACACCCCGCTACGTACCCTACCCGTCTCGCACACAACCCCGCATTGCCTTGCCGTATACCTTTTCCTCCTCGATTCCCGCGTCCGACTATCCACCCTCTTCCCACACCAACATGGCTACCGGCCCTCCTGGATCGATGTCCCTCGCACAAGTCGACACTCAGCCTTCCTCCGACCCATCATGGGAGGGCGACAGGATGTCCGTACATCTCCTCTCCCATCTCTTTCCCAATCCTCATCCCCCATCCCCATCACAGGTTTAACATTTACATTTACGACTACTGCAACAAACGTGGCTTTCGCAAAACTGCCCGCGAGCTCCTCGCAGAAGCCGATATACCGCCCGACTCCGCGCCTCCCATCAACGCTAAGCAGGGCCTCTTGTTCGAGTCCGTCTCATCCGTCTCTTTCTCCTCCTCCATTTGCACTCATCTCCCAACTTTAATCTCTCCCCCCCCAGATGGTGGAGCGTTTTCTGGGTCCTGTTCACGGCCAAGAGCAATGGCTCTGGAACAGAGGATGCGATGATCTACACGCAGGTTAGTACACCGACCGCCGTCCTTCTTTTTTCCCGCCAACGTACCGTCCCCTCCGCGCTAGCACCAAATACAACAGGCTAACCTCAGGCAGGGCTCGAGACCTCTCAATCACCAACTCCCCCAAGTAGGCCGTATACTAAACGGTACGCATCGACCACATTCCACTCGTCCCGTTCGACGTGCACTGCTCCCTAACTCTCCCGTCCTCTTCTACTTTAGGCAACCCTCCTCAAATGTCATTCCCGATGGTCGGCCCTGGCTCTCAACCGAACGGGATTCCTATACCATCCACAAGTGCTACCCCAGCCGGCCCAAATTCCGTACCCCCACAAAACTTTACTGCCCTCATGCCAGGTCAGCGTCCAAACCCTTCCCAACATCGCGGCCCAAACGGTGTCAATCCGTATCAATCACCCACTATTGCCCATGCCACTCAAAACCTAGGCGGAAACCCCGGTCCAAACCCACAGAATCAGCTCGGTCCGTCCCCCCACATGGCTCACCTCGCTCGGGCAGGCATGCTTCCCCCAAACGCAAATATGGGCTCGGTTCCGCCTACACAGACACCGCCATTTTCCCAACTCGCTCGCTCTCCTAGTCGACCTGGTTCGCCGGGTCAGGCCATGCAACGCAGTCCGTCCCTCATGGATCGTCAGACGCCAGTCAACCCTCACGAGAGCGGTCTCAACGCCGAACTCAGTCGTCTCCCAACCAGCGTGCTCACCAACATCAGGCAGGAGTTGGGCCTCGACAAGGACCTGCAGTCACTTACGTTTGAAGAAAAGGTCATTTCATATTCATTCGAAGCCTTGATTCGGCTATTGACGTGATCTCAGAACCGTATCGTCACCATTGCTCGGCAGCGAGCAACGAACCCAGGTATGAGGAAGCCGGGTCCAGGAGGACCTCAAGGTCCTGCTGGCCCTTCAAGCCTTGCCTCCGGCATGCACCTTGCTGGCCAACGTCAGCCCGGCCAGCAACAGCCACCGCAACAACAGGCGCCCGGGCAACAGCCACAACAGCCACAGCCCCTGCAACAACAACAGCAACGCATCGTGAAGCGCAATAGCACATCGCCGGGAGAAGAGGTACTCTTTTCGTCACTCACCACGTCTGTTGATATGTTGATCTCGTATACCGTAGCATGGACAATTGCCCAATAGCGAGAATTCCCCCCCGGACAGGAAACGCGTACGGCGTTCGTCTATCAGCATGGATCAGGGACCCCCGGTTGGATATCCTCATCAATCGCAACAACAACCGCCCCAGCAGATGATGAACGGTGGAATGATGCGACCAGGGCCTATGCCCGGTGCTCCCATGAATAGCTTCCCGCCACACGGTCCTCCAGGGATGGCTAACCCGGGCATGGGTATACCGATGGGTGCTCCACAAGTACCTGGGAACACGATGAGTCCCGGCATGGGTGGTCATCGGGCACCAAACATGATGGGGGTCAGTGTCAAGTCCAATCGTTCGTCTCTCCTTACTGAGGATTGGCGCGATATAGCAAATTCAGTATCACCAAGGCGTTCACGCGGTCACAAAAGGCCTTGCCATGGCGAATCTGCCTGGAGGTGGCGCGGGAACCCCTACGCCCGGTGAGCCTCCGTTTAATCCGGGCCCGGGACAACCACCCTTCCCTGGCCCACAAAACAACCGCTTGGGGCAAGGCAAACCGATGGGGATGATGCCGCCCCCTTCACCAGCTGGTGGTCCCCCGAAAGAGCAACCCAAGGACGTAAAACCGCCTGTCCCGAACGGCACGGAGGGATCACCGCGAAACCAGCAGCCTCCGAATCCTGCGGGGGGCGGACAAGGGCCGCCGAATTCCAGCGGCGGTGCGCAGGTCAGCACAGCACCGCCAACGCCGAGCGCGACGAGCTCGAGCATGACTGCACCTTCGCCATCCGCTGTCGTCAATGGCACGCCGACGATCAATCCAGCGACCCAACCGACGACGTCGCTGCCCGAAGTCCCGACGAGCTTCCTCACGAACGAGTTTATGCAAACCGTGGCCAGCACGCTGGACGAGTTCGATCCGCAGTCGTTGTTTAGATCCGAGGATACGGGCATTAATTTCGAGCAAGATTTCGGCGAATGGTTCAATCCGGACCATCTAGATATGAAGTAAACAGGACGAAGAGGGACGAGAGAAGAGGAAATCAGAAGGAAGAAGAAAAAAAGGGATCGAGATGTGTGTGAGGGGGGAGCGGTTACCACGATTCTATCGATCGAGCGTGTTGCGTTTTTGGGACCATCCATCGTCAGTCCTCTCTTCTCCCCTTCCTTGCCTCCCCCTTTTTTTTCTGTTCGTTTGCTTTTTGTGTCGTTGTTCTTCATATTCGTACCCTTTTTGTTTGCTCCATCTGCTCTTATGTGCATGCGAGTTGTAGCGTACCTAGGTCCGGCTCTTGGCTTTGTCGTGCGCCTGTTTTTACTGTTCCTTTTTTTTTGACAGCACGCCCCGCGGAATCTTGTTTGCCATACCTCCCACCCTTGCTCTCTTCTTTCTTACGCTTATTTATGGCCAACAAAAGCTGTCTTTGCATCCTGGCTGGCAGTACTGACGGTCGACGATGCATCTTGGCGCCTCGTGTCACCCCCCTACTCCTAGATAGCTTACACTTTTCTTTTTCTTTCTACCCCTCCTTTTTGGCTCTTGTGTATCGATCGCTTCTTTACCTTGTCCTTCTCTCGTCTTTTTTTCCTATTTTCACCTCTGCTCTCGTCTCTTTTTGGCGTGTTTTCTTTTCGTGTCTTTTTTTTTTTGGGCAACTCCGACCTTCCCCCCACCGAATTGTTTACATAATCCCCCCGAGTCCGTGTAAGAGTACGTACGACACTTTTTTTACCCTATCTCACCCTCGGCCTCGATCTCTGTCTGCGTTGCTCTTGTCCGCATATATTTGTGTTGGGTCGAAAGGTTGAGGTTCTTCGGACTTTTTTTTACATACACATTGAAAGCGCACCGTGACTAGCGGCGGGAAACACTGAGGGATCGAGCAGACAGAACTGGACCACGATCCACACTACGTCAGCAAGTCGGGCAGCCGACAGGACTGGTTGTACCGTCGGTAAAATTGGATAACAGCTGGACCAAATTTTACTTTCTGGGTGTGATTACAAATCAAATCAAATAATAGATAGTATTTTTTGAATGGCCCATTTAAAATTATATTTCAGTCATGCACACATAATCTTATTGGTTGTGATCACAAAAACTTGTTCTATAGGTACAATCAAATAGCAACTAGTGGAGTACATCTGAGTAGAATGTGCTGTTTGAGGGGCCAGTCCCAGGTGTAAAGAACAACTCAAATAGAATTAGTAAAAATGACATAGGTTGAAGATTTGGCATGAAAGGAGCTGGTACAAACAACAGAAGTGAAGGAATCCTAGAAGTTGGAGGAGATAATAAGATTAGAAAAGTGTATGCAGTCACAATCTCAGAATTACCATTAGAAATGATGATTAGAAGTATTTTTTGTGGTAATTACTTTTCTAGATGGTACATCTCATTACTTCATCAAGAATATAAACAAGCAAGTGGAGATAGGGAAAAGAAATAGAAACTCACAGTTCAGACTTGTTCAACCACTCTAGATTTGAAACATTACCAAATTTTGATGTCTCTTTTGAAATGATATATAGCATATCATATACTCTTTGGTTGAGAATTCTATCATATTCTTTTGTACAGAACATCAGTCCTACAATACATAATGAAAGATGTAGAAAAGCTAAATGTATATTAGTGAATATATTAAATGATAAAGAGAATGATACATTGATTATTGAAGTGCTAATTGTAAATAGTCAGGTCCTAACCAACCATTAGAAAAATAATCCTAATAAAGTGTAGTTGGTTAGATCTAATAATAAATAGTTAGGTTTTATATCTGACTGATATTCTCACTAACAATTTGACAGATCATTAGAATAATATATAGTTAGTTAGGCCTAATCCTAACCAATTCCTGATCAATTTTCTTTTATGATAATCACTCAAATCATAACTGATAGTTGATAGAACTCAAGTTATTTTGACTCAATTTTTATAAATATTAATAAATCAACATCAATCAGCTACTATAGCCATTTATAGCCATAGTAGTAAGGTAAATCAGTACTTAATTATAAATCAAACTAGAATATTCCAGTATGCTAATTTATATAGCTATACTTTTTAATATTCAAGTTAGATATCTCTTTATATCTAATATATATATAAGTATATACAAATAGCTATTTACTATATAAAAAAGATTATTTATACTATATTTAGATTATCAAAAATTCTATATACTTTTTTTTTTCTTTTTATTCTTTTTAACTGTCTCTCAAGACAAGACTATATCTGCTTTACCAAGCTATATCTGTGAATCATAGCAAGTGAGTCTTCACTTGCTAAATCTTTTATTGTTATATTATATATCTAGTAAAGGAGTATAATATCTCTACTTTTTTATTACTTATAGTCATACATGAGAATATAAGCATTGTTAAAGGAGTTGTCTTGTAACTGCTCTTATATGTCCTGATGGGCAAACTGTTACAAATACTATATATTTTCTTTATTTTATTTCTATTTTTTAATTATTTTTTCCTTACTTTTCTCTTCATTCTTTTCAATTCAAGTCTTTATAGGTCATGTGACTTACACTGCCACATCACATGACAAGTCACATGATGGGCACATCCAGACTCTATAATATCACCATAACATTATAGCCTAGATCCATCAATATAGCCAATGATCTAGACTCTTATTTTTTATTGCTTATCTATGATATCATATTCTTAACCCCAGCACAACCATTATCTCAAGATAGTGACTCATTAGAGCATAGCATTGACTCATTGCTCAATCAACAACCCTTAGTCCTGCTTTATCAAATCAATGGCACAAGTTATTTTTATTTTACACCATGTACAAGGATTAGATTAGTTATCTTTGACCAATGGATATAATCCAGCTGTTATGAATGCTATGTATCTTTTTTATTTTATTTCTATTTTTCCATTATTTTTCCCTTATTTGCCTTTTCATTCTCTTTAGCTTGAGTTTCCATAGGTTATATGACTTACACAGCCACATCACATGACAAATTACATGATGGGCACATCTAGACCCATGATGTCATCATGACATCATAGCCCAGATCCATTGACATAGCCAATAACCTAGACTCTTATTTTCTATCATTTATCTATGATATTATACTCTCAACTCCAGTGCAACCTTTATCTCAAGATAGTAACTCATCATAACTTGCTATGACTTAGCCCTGAGTTATTGCTCAATCAGCAGCTATAGCCTTGCTTTGTCAAGCCAATGGCACAAGTTACTCCTATCTTGTATTATATATAAGAGTTAGATTAGTTATCTCTAACCAATAGAATATGATCCAGTTATCTATTTACCTGCCCTCATGTAATTCAAGGTCCACTTTGGAGTTCTAATTGAATAGTATATAAGATAGCTAAACTGGAAGTATCCCTTCCAGTCTTGTTCTTCTTGGAATTTCCTCCACTTTCTATTGGATAATCTTCATTGTTTGAAGGTATAGTGGCAAATTCCCTGGACACCTGGACTTAGGTTAATGCTTACTTCAGTATCCCTACCTATGTCTTATCAGCACTTAACTAATATTGTTCTTTGAAATCTAATAAGATTCAAATAGTAAGTTGGCTATTCTACTAGCTATCTATTATCTACCCTAATGTATCTTCAAGCTCCACTTTGGAGTTCTAATTGGATAGTATATAAAGTGATCAAATTGAAGATGTTTCTTTCAGTCTTGTTCTCTTTGGAGTTTCTTTTATTTCCTATTGAGTAATTTCCACTATTTGGAGATATAGTAGTAGATTTCCTGGATACCTGGACTCAGGTTGATGCTTACTTCAATGCCCCTAGTCTATTATTTTATTACAAGCACTGATATTGCTTTTTGGAGACCAGTAAGATTCAAATAGTAAGTTAAGCATTTCATTAGAACAAGACTTCATTACTTTTTATCACCTATCCTTTAGTCTTATCCTTTTATTAGGACAAGATCTTACTTTGCTTTATCTTTTCCATTATAATATTCCATAACTCATCCTTTTAATAAGGACAAGTCACCACCACTATTAAAATTATCATCTTTGACAACCACTCTATTCTAACAACTATATTAGTTACCAGTCAGTATATCTGGTATAGAAAATAAGTTGAGACTGATACTTGCTGGTACTAGTGTCCATCCTTTTTTAAGTTATCTTTGACAACTCATATGCCAGAAACATTAGACAGGAAGTCCTGGTCATGAAATGGCCAACTTACTATTTGGATTTTGCTAAACTTCAAAGGCAATATTGATTGAATGCAATAAGACAGTAGGGCTGGTGATGCTGAAGTAAGCATTAACCTGAGTCCAGGTATTCAGGAAATCTGCCACTATATCTCTAGATAGTGGAAATTACTCAATAGGAAATGAGGAAAATTTCAAGAAGGACAAGATTAGAGAAGATGCCTTTAGTTTGGCCATCTTATATACTATTCAATTGGAACTCTGAAGCAGAGATTGAATTATATGAGGGCAGGTAAATAGATAACTAAATCATATCCTATTGGTCAGAGATAGTTAATCTAACCCTTATATATGGTATATAATAAAAGTAACTTGTGACATTGGCTTGACAAAGTGAGGCTGTGGCTGCTGACTGAGCTGTGAGTTAAAGCTGAGTCAGGGTGAGTCATAATGAGTCACTATCTTGAGATATGGACTGCACTGGAGTTAAGGATGTAATATCATAGATAGGCAATAAGAGATAAAAGTCTAGGTTATTGAATGTATTGATAAGTTTGGACTATGATGTTATGATGATGTCATGGGTCTGGATGTGCCTATCATGTGACTTGTCATGTGATGTGGCTGTGTAAGTCATGTGACATATAGAGACTCAAATTAAAGAGAGTGAAATGAGAAGTAAAAAAAATGATGGAAAAATAAGAATAAAATGAGAGAGATATATAGTGTTTGTAACAAGTTGTAGTTATGAAGGAGAAAGATATCTCTCTCACCTGATATTGGACCAGTTGCATACAGCCATTAGAAAAAGCTAACATTAGCAATAGAATAACTAATAAGTACCAGCTATTACAAACACTATATATCTTCTTTATTTTATTCCTATTTTCTCATTATTTTTTCCTTACTTCTTGTTTCATTCTCCCCAATCTGAATTCCCACAGGTCATGTGACCCACACAGCCACATCACATGACAAGTCATATAATGAACACCCAGACCTATATCACTACTAATATTATACTTTAGATCTATCAATATAGTTAATGATCTAGACTCTTATTTCTTATCACTTATCTATGATATCATACCCTCAACCCAGGTGCAGCCCTTATCTCAAGATAATGACTCATCAAAGCACAGCACTAATTCATGGCTCAGTCAGCAACATAGTCTCACTTTGTCAAGCCAATGGTATAAGATACTTTTATCATGCATCATGTGCAAGGGTTAGGTTAGTTATCTCTGACCAATAGAATATGATCCAGTTATCTATTTACCTGCCCTCATATAATTCAAGGTCCACTTTGGAGTTTTAATTGAATAGTATATAAGGTGATCAAACTAAAGGCATTCTTCCTAGTCTTGTCCTTCTTGGAGTTTCTTTTACTTTCTATTGGGTTATTTTCACTGTCCAGAGATATAGTAACAGATTTCCTGGATATTTTGACTCAGGTTAATGCTTACTTTAGTGTCCCTGCCTATTATCTTATTAGCAAACAATTGATATTGCCCTTGGAGTTAACTAAGATCCAAATAGTAAGTTGGCTGTTTTATTAGGACAAGACTATTCTCTACTCCACCTCCACTTCTTACCCCTATCCACCATCACTCCTTTTGATCCTAATCTTCATTAGAACAAGACTATTCTCTTCTCTACCTTTACATAACTCCATCCTTCACTCATATACTTGATTTTAATAAAAGATAACCACTAAGTACTATCTTTGTTGAAGACACTTCTTCATCAACATTTACCCCACCCTTATAACTGAAGTTAGCCACCAGTTAGTATACTTGGTGTAGAATATAAAATGAGACTGATGCTTACTGGTATAAGTATCCATTCTCTTACAAATCATTTTTAGCACCTCATATGCCAGGAATATTGGACAAGAAGTCCTGGTTGCAGTTGTGAAGCAAGAAGATGTTCTACTCATCTTATATTGACCAGTTGCATACAGCTATTAGGAAATAGCTGACATTAGCATAGGATAAATCAGAATTACTAGCCAAGTGAAAAACTCTGCCAGGTAATATAAGAATATAATAGAGTTGAGCCTTGCTTTTTGCTCTCTCCATTTATTGACACAAATAACATCAAATCAGAAGATCATGAGTAGCAACTAGCTTACTCACCATCACCACTTAATTGTGAAAACAATCAAGATTGGCCAGACTGGTACAGCCACTCACTAGTCTACTTCACACCTCAAAGGTCACCTACACCATTGAATGAACCATTAGATTGATACTCCATGAAAATAGCTCCATATTCTATACCACAACCACCCTCCATCCATATTCAATTACTTCTCTCTAGCTATGTGTCATCAAACTATTGCCTACATGTCCCAAATTTCTGCTTACTCCATTATAGATTAGATACTACTGCCATTGGTTTTGGTATTTATGAACTTCTACATGAGATACAGATCAATACAGACATCAATCATATTATTCAAGAAGGAATTGAACTGGGCTTATAATAGCTTGCAGCTGAAAAATGTAAACAGCAAAAGCCAAATCATGATCAAACACCAATCTAATACCACCCCTACCAAGTACCAAATAGAGAGAGACATTCCCATCCCTATCTTTCTATTGATCATACTAGGATTTGTCCTTACAACCCCAGTGTTAACTTTGGCCCTTATATCTCTACACTTTGCCCTTACCTCCTTCTCAACATACCTCACCATTACTACTACTACTACAATAGAAACTAGAGCTATTATAGTCAAGCTTAGAGCATCTCTTTTCTATAACAATAGAGCATCTCTTACTCATTAAGAAGCAAGTAACAACTTGAGAGAATACTTTCAAACCCCTCAACACCTCCCTTAATATCTTTGTTCTATTACTAGGCAAAGACAACAGGAGATACTTGAAACTTATGCTAAAAGAGCCTGACAGATTAGAGCTTGTGTAGCATAAGTAGGAATCAATCTTACTCCAAGACTGATATCTACAGAAGAAATCTTGTTAGAAGAAGAAATACTTCATGAAAACAAATGAATTATATATTTGCACTCCTTACTCTTGCCATTGTAATACTCCTTTGCTTTACAGCAATTATTATCTCAACAATCCTCAAGAACAGAAATCAATCCATTTCCATTCACTTTTTTTTAAAAGCCTCAAATCACACCTATAGATTCACAATAGAATCACCAGCACCTGTTGAACTCAATATTGCCAACAATTCATGGAACAACAATGATAATAACAATTGGTAATTGATGAATTCATTGCTCATCATAGCCATTCTTCTCATTGTTATTATCCTTGTCTCATTACTAATCACTTACATTCAATATTTCCATCAAGAAAATCAAGACCTAGAAGCTTACCCTCTTCAAGACATAAAAATCCCACCTTTTCAAATCCCCTCTAGAGCAGTACTGATTGATTGGCCATCACTATATACTAACTCTGTGACATTACTATATCCTACAGTATTTATTGAGAGATATATACAGACTCAGTAGTTCATTAGACTATTAACTCTCTAAGTTAATAAATCCATCTTTGAAACCTTCAATATGTCTAATTCAGCCTCACCTGGAGCTACTGTACCAATAGCATGGATCACACAACAAAAATGGATAGCCATGTTAAACACTCTCCAAAATACCAAGCAACAACTTACTTAGGTAAATGCAAAAAGAATCCACTTAGAAGCCAATCTTAGAACAGCAGCACAACAACTCAATGATGCTGTGACTAAGCAACAAGAAGTAGAAAATCACTCCAAACAACTTCTTGGACTCTATCAATGGGCAAATATAACACTCTATGAACAAGAACTATCTCAACCATTTATAGAATCATTGAAAGTAGGTGTATTTTTAGATTCTAGAAACTATAATGGATTCCCATCAAAGTTCAAAGAATGATGGACCAAGATTCAAGCATGAATCAATTGTAATTCTAAACAATTCACCAATTCAACCCTAAGTATGGCAGAATCAGAAACCTTCATTACAAAAATAAATGTCAAAGCATGTGCCTATGCAATTCTATCAAAATTAAAAGGATTCAAAGGTTCACACTTTGCAGAAGTTAAAATCACCAAGCTCATAGACAGAACCACCAAGCTTACAAGTTGGCAATGTATAACAAGAAAGATTAAAGAAACCTTCTGACCACAGTTACAAAAAGACTGGACAACTAGAGAAATCAGCCAATATAAGCAAGATCACCTCTCAACAGATGCATTCATATCAAAATGGCAGATCCTCTTTCACCAATCCCATATACCTAAACAATTTGGAATTGGGCTACTCAAAAACAATATGAGAAAGGACATTATAGAAGAGATGTTCTGAATCAAACAACAGAAGCATACTTTTGATGAAACCATCCAGACTATTTAGCAAATAAGCCAAACAAAAGAAGAATACTGTCTCTTCTTTCAACCAAAGAAAATTCCTTTATATCAATTCAGACACAATAAATATGCTATGAATGTAGATGTGTTAGAAATTGCAAAATGCTACAATTGCAAAGAAGATGGCCATTGGGCAGACAAATACTCAAAAGAATGTCATATATGTTATAAAACAGAACAACACTCTCACCTTTGTAAATTTCATCCAATGAACAGATCCAAGTTCACCAAGGAACTCAGATCTAAAGGTAAGTCAGAAAGCAAGAACACAAGATTCAAGAAATCTAGAAAAGTTTGAGCTTTAAACATGGATTCAGACACTGACTCTGAATCAAAAGACTCTGAATCTTTACAAATAGAAGATAAAGACCTTTTTTGTACTGTTAAAGATATAAACTACAAAGAAATGAAAATATTCTTCTTCAATATGAAAGATTCCAAATATAAGGGAAAAGCCTCTTAGATTTAAACCCTTGAAATGTTCAAGTCTATAAAACAAATCCTGAACAAAATATGCAAACTCTTTTATCTATGAAACTACCAACTTGAAAAACATCAAAAACTACAAAAACTCCAACTTGTGGATTAGAACATGCTGCAGAACTAGACCTCTACTTATCTAAATCTAAAGATATTCCACCAGGACAGCAATCTATTATCAACACTAATATTCAAGTGACAATACTCTTAGATGCCTACAAAAGAATTGCCTCTAGAAGTGATTTAGTCATCAAATCTAGAATTCATACTGGTGTAGGAGTCATAGACTCTGATTACCAAGGAAACCTTATGGTTCTATTAATTAATCAAGGAATAGAAACATTCAAGGTAAATCCAGGTGATTAAATTGTACAACTCATTATTAAAAAAATCCACTCTCTCAAAGTAGTTGAAGTAGCTAAGCTACCAACCATGAAAAGAGCAGACAACAAATTTGGATCCACAGAAATCAACCTATGTACTTCATCCTCAAAAGACCTCAAGATAAGATTCTTCTCAAAACAAGATATTATTATGCCTATCCAAATTGCCCCCCTTAGATTTCACTATTGATTTGTTAAAACATCTGGTTTATTGGACAGTGGAGCCAATACCATGTTTGTCAACTAAACATGGGCCAAGAAAATCCAACTACCCCTTAAACAGCTTCCAAAATCAATAAAAGTCTACAATGTAGATGGAATACCAAACTCTACTAGAAATATAATCTATGCAGCAGAAATCTTTATAGATTATTAAGAATATTGTGAATACATTACAATAGAAGTTACTAACTTAGAAAAACACCAACTTATTCTTGGTTATACATGGCTTAAATGCCATAACCTGGAAATTGATTGAACAATCAGAACAGTTAAATTATCAAGATGTCCAATAGACTGTACTATGTTGAAAGACAAATCCTTATTCATATATCAAATAGAATCAGAAGAGCAAGATTTAATTTGACATATACATACCCTCAAGAAGAAAGACTTCTTCAAGTAAATGAAGACTCCAATAGAAGAAATGGTACCAAAGAAATACCACCAATACCTTTATATGTTTTCAAAGAAAGAATTAGAATGAATGCCCCTCAAAAAATCTTGGAATTATGCTATAGATTTTAAAGAATCTTTTGAACCAAAAAAAGGTCAAATCATTCCACTCTACCCTGATGAACAACAAGAAGTAATTGACTTCATTGATGATCAACTATGAAAAGAATATATTAGACCAAGCAAATCTCTACAAATATCACCAGTATTCTTTGTTCCAAAGAAAAATGGATAAAAAGAATGGTGCAAGACTACTGATATCTTAACAAACATACCATCAAGAACAACTATCCATTACTGCTCATCTTACAACTCATTAATAAGCTTAAAGGTGCAAAGCTTTTTATAAAAATGAATTTATGTTGGAGATACAATAATATACACATTAAAGAAGGCAACAAATGGAAAGCCACTTTTACATGCCACAGAGGATTTTACAAACCTCTTGTAATGTTCTTTGGACTCTGCAACTCCCCAGCAACTTTCTAGACCATAATGAATGATATATTTGTAGAAATAAGCACAACAGTTGTCATATACATGGATGATCTTATGATTTTCACAAAATCTAACAATCAGAAAGAACATAACAAAATAGTTCTTCAAGTTCTCAAACTCTTAGATGAAAATGACCTCTTTATCAAACCAGAAAAGTGCACTTTTCAAACCAAAGAAGTTAAATTTCTTGGGATGATTGTAAACAAGAATGAAATTAAAATGAATAACACAAAAGTGAAAGCTATCCTTGAATGGCCAATATCTCATTCTGTCAAAGCTGTTAGAAGCTTCCTTGAGCCAGCAAATTTCTACTAAATATTCATCAATGGATATTCCAAACTTGCAAGATCACTCATAGATCTAACCAAGAAAGACACTCCATTTATTTGGACTCAATTACAAGAGTTAGCCTTTAATAAACTCAAGCAAAGATTCACCATGGCACCAATTCTCACATATTCAGATATAGACATACAATTTTGTTTAGAAACAGATGCCTCAACTTTGCATCTGGTGTAGTTTTATCTATCTAGATAAATGACAAATGGCACCCAGTCATATTCTTCTTCTACTCTTTTAACCCTACAGAATGCAACTATCCTATAATGGATAAAGAAATGCTCAGTGTCATTAGAGCATTGGAATAATGGTGACATCACCTTAAAGGAGCACATCAAGAATTTGAAATATAGAATGATCATGTGAACTCCCAATGGTTCATGAAATGTTAAAATCTAAACTAAAGACCAGCAAGATGGACCCAATATCTATTGAGATTCAAATTTAAATGGATCTACAAAGCAGATATTCAAATGGTAAAAGCAGATGCTCTATCCAGACAAGAAGATCATGCTGACAGAATAGATCAAGACAATCAAGAAATCCAACTTATCTCCAATTCCATGATCAAAACTGTTTAGATATCAACAAACAATGTATTTATCCTAAAATAAATCTCTAAAATAGAAGAACCATATTATAATAACTACAAGCTCATCATCTCAGACAACTATAAACTTAAACTGGAAATCCTCTGATTATATCATGACACACCCATCACAGGACATCCAGGTTACAATAAAATACTAGAATTAATCCAATGATTATATACATGACTATAATTACCAAGATTTGTGAAAGATTATATCTCATACTGTAACTGCTATATATAATTCAAGGATTCAAATGTTGCAACTCTAGAAAAACTTCAACCACTTTCAATTCCTGATGGACCATGGCAAGACATCTTAGCAGATTTTATCACAGATTTACCAATATTCAATAAATACAATTACATTTTGGTTATAGTTGATAGATTTTCAAAAGAAACAGAATTTATGCCATGTAACAAAATCATAATAGCTTCTAAAACAGCAAAACTTTATCTCACTCACATTTGAAAAATCCATGGCCTCTCCAAAACCATAATCTCAAATTATGGACTACAATTTATATCATATGTCATGAAAGATTTGTATGAAAGGCTAGGAATTACACTGAAATTTTCCATAGCTTTTCATTCACAAATAGATAGACAAACAAAAAGAATAAATTATAACCTTCAACAATACCTTCATATCTTTACATTAGAAAAACAACACAAATGAGTTAAATAATTATCAATTGTACAATTTTTATACAACTCAAAAAGGCAAATCTTGACACAAAAGGTACATTTTGATGTCACATGTTCTTATACACCTCAACTTGAATTTGAACAACATCAATCAAAGACACCTGCTGCTGATGATTTTATTGAAAAGATCAAAGAAATAGTCAAACAAGTTAAAAACAATTTGTCAAAAGTATAATTACATATAAAAGTTCAAGCAGACAAATATCACTCAATAACACCACAATATGCTATCAGCAACAAAGTCTGGCTTCCAATAGAAAATCTAAAATTACTCCATGCATCATGCAAATTAATAGAACAATAAATTGAACCATATGATATCATTGACACAAAGGGAACCAATGTCTATAAACTTCACCTTTCATCTTCAATAAAGATCCACCCAGTTGTAAATGTTTCATACATCAAATCATACAAAGAACACCTTACAGGCCAACCAGCATTTAAACACAGACCAATTCTAATCATTCAAGACTATAAGAAACAATATAAAGTTGAATATATTGTCAAATCAAGATTCAAGAACAGACATCTTGAATATCTTGTCTATTAGAAAGGTTATGAAGATGACAAATGCACATGGGAACCAGCTGCTAACCTCAAAAATGCACCTGAAGCAGTTACACAATTTTACAAATCACAATCAAGTATACCTCAAAAACTTTATATGATCAAAATATAATTCTTTGATATTTTCTACCATTGTGAAAAACTGATATCTGAAAGGTCAATACTTTCCTTTAATTGCCTGGAAGTTGATCTTTAAGAAGGAGATCATATTATGAATGCTATATATCTTTTTTATTTTATTCCTATTTTCTCATTATTTTTTCCTTACTTTTTATTTTATTTTTTCCAACTTGAGTCTCTATAGGTCATATGACATACACAGCCACATCACATGACAAGTCACATGATGAATACACAGACCCATGATGTCACCACTGACATCATAATCTAGACTTTTATTTTTTATTACTTATTTATAATATCATACTCTTAATCCAGATGCAGCCCTTATCTCAAGATAATGACTCATTGAAGCACAGCACTGACTCATCACTCAATTAGCAGCTCAGTCAGCAACACAGCCTTGCCTTGTCAAGCCAATAGTATAAAATACTTTTATCACATACTATATGTAGGGGTTAGATTAGTTATCTCTGACCAATAGAATATGATCCAGTTATCTATTTACCTGCCCTTATGTAATTCAAGCTTCACTTTGGAATTTTAATTGAATATAAGGCAGCCAAACTAGAGGCATCCCCTCCCAATCTTATCCTCCTTGGAGTTCCTTTCACTTTCTACTGGATTATTTCCACTATTTAAAGATATAGTGATGGATTTCCTGGACACCTTGACTCAGGTTAATGCTTACTTCAGCATCCCTGCCTATTATCTTATCAGTGAACAACTAATATTGCCCTTGGAGTCAATTAAGATCCAAGTAGTAAGTTGGCCATTTCATTTTAAATTTAATGAAAGAAGTGGAATATATCCTCTTTTACTGGATGTATAGTTATAGTAATAAGAGTTTTAGCAAGGAGACTTATTTGCTAATATCCACAATATAGCTTGATAAAGCTAGTTATTTTTCTTGTATAATCTTGTCTTTGATAAGATAGTTAAGAAGAATAAAGAGAGAAAGAAAAGAGATATATAGAATTCTCAATATCTAAAATAATACAGAATATCCTGTTTATATAGTGAACAAGTATTTGTATGTTCTTGTATATATGTAAGTCTAATATAAAGAGATATCTAATTCAAATATTAAAAAGCATAGTCATATGAATTAATATACTAGAATATTCTAGTCTGATTTATAATCAAGTGCTGACTGACTTTACTATCATAGCTGTGAATTGCTATGATAGTTTAATTAATATTGAGTCATTTTTATTTATAGCATCTAAATTAGAATAACTCAAGTCCTATCAATCATTAATGATAATTCAACCAATTTCCATATAAGGAAATAAGTTAGGATTTGGTCAGGATTAGGTTTAACTAACTATACTTGATTAGAATTGTTACTCTAATAGTCAGTCAGGACTTGATCAGAATTTCATTGAGTATACTAATTCTTGTAGTTTTTGATGATATTTTAGCTAGTACTTCAATAAAACTCTATGGATAATATCACCCATACTATAGAAGTCCTCATAGACTATCAAGGACATTGTGAATGTGTTACTGTTGAAGTCACTGACTTAGGTAAATATCAATTTATCCTTGATTATATCTGGCTTAAACATCACAATCTGGAAATTGATTGGACAATTGAAATAGTTAAGCTGTTCAGATGTCCAATTGATTGTATTGCACTAAATAATAAATCTACATTCATAAAATAGATCAATATAATGAGGGAATGCAATCAGAGCATTTCTTTCATAGTATACATTGTGGTAATATATTCACTCTCTATTGTTAATAGTGAGATAATTTCTTGCTTCTTTGATGTGCAAGATATAATATCTTTGTTAATTAGAAATACATAGTTGGAAATAGCTTTTCTATTTTCAGATATGTTGCCATTCATATCCATATAGTCTTCTAGTAGCTTGGTTCTTTCTCCATATATTAGTTATAGATCTTTTATATCACTCAGATACTTATAAATATGGCATATCTGAGTTGTTGAAGAAGCATGAAATGGTTAATATGGCATATAAGATGTTAAGGCACATGCTGAGTGCTGTATACATGAGGGAACCAATGGCTTCATGATATGGAATATATTGCATTGCTATATATTCTAGTACAAATGCTACATATTTATTTTATTTTATTTTATTTTTATTTTTCCATTATTTTTTTCCATATTTTTCTTTTTATTCTCTTCAACTTGAGTTTTTACAGGTCACATGACAAGTCACATGATAGGCATGTCTAGACCTATGATGTCATCATAACATCACAAGTCCAAATCCATTAATATAGTTAACAACCTAGACTTTTATCTTTTATTACTTATCTATGATATCATATCTTTAATTCAGGTATAACCCTTATCTCAAGATAGTGACTCATTAAAGCATAGTACTGACTTATTGCTTAATTAGCAATCCATAGCTCTACTTTGTCAAGCCAATGGTATAAGTCACTCTTATCTTACATTATGTGCAAAAGTTAGATTAGTTATCTCTAATCAATAGAATATAATCCAGTTATCTATTACCTATCCTAATATACTTTTAAGCTCCACTTTGGAGTTCTAATTGAATAGTATATAAGGTGGCCAAACTAAAGATATCCCTTCTAGCCTTATTTTTTTTGAAGTTTCTCCTACTTTCTATTGGGTAATCTCCACTATCTAGAGATATAGTGGTAGATTTCCTGGATACTTGGACTTAGATTGATGCTTACTTCAGTGCCACCAGCTTATTGTCTTATATAGTATTTGACTAATATTGCCTTTGGAGTCTAGCAAGATCCAAATAGTAAGTTGGCCATTTTAATGATAAATGAAATCTTTATAGACATGGATGCAACAGTTGTCATCTATATGGATGATCTCATGATCTTCATAAAGACTAATGATACCAGAGAATATGACAAGATAGTTCTTCAAGTCCTCAAATTCCTAGATGAAAATAATCTCTTTATAAAACCAAAAAAATATATTTGTTGAACCAAAAAAAGTTGAATTTCTTGAAATAATGGTAAACAAAAATGAAATAAAGATAAATGACTTGAAATTCAAGCTATCCTTGAATGGCCAATACCTTCTATAGTCAAAATTGTAAGAAGTTTCCTTAGTCTAGCCAATTTCTACTAATATTTCATCAACAGATATTCCAAACTCATAGGATCTCTTATAGATCTAATCAAGAAAAATACTCCATTTGTCTGGATATGGCAGCAAGAACTAGTATTTAATCTCCTCAAACAAAAGTTCACCACTACTCCAGTTCTTGCATATTCAAATATAGATGTTTCAGATCTTACATCAGATGTAGTGCTCTCTATCCATATAAATGACAAATGACATCTAGTTATATATTCCTCTTACTTCTTTAACTCCATAGAGCACAACTATCCTATAGCAGATAAAAAAATGCTTAGTATCATTAAAATATTAGAACAATGGCAATATTATCTTGAAGAAGCACATTAAGAATTTGAAATTTGAAATGATTATGTAAACCTCCAATGGTTTATAAAACATCAAAATCTAAACTGAAGACAAGCAAGATGGACCCAATATTTATCAAGATTTACTTTCAAATGGATCCATAAGGTAGGAACTCAAATAATAAAAGCAGATACTTTATCCAGAAGAGAAGACAATGCTGATAGAATAGACCAAGACAATCAAGAAATTCAAATCATCTCTAATTCCATGATCAAAAAAATCCACATTAAAACAGATAATAAATTCATCCTTAAAAAAGTTTTAAAAATAGACAAACTCTCTTACAATAATAACAACAAACTTATCATTTCAGACAATCATGACCTCAAAATGGAAATCTTACAGTTACACCATGATACCTGAAATAGCCAACTTATTATTTGGATCTTACTAGACTTCAAAGACAATATTAGTTAAATACTAAATAAGACAATAGACTGGTGGCACTGAAATAAGTATCAATTTAAGTCCAAGTGTCTAGGGAATCTGCCACTATACCTCTAGATAGTGGTGATTACCTAATAGAAAGTGGGAGAAACTCCAAGGAGAATAAGACTAGAAGGGACATCTTTAGTAAATAGATAACTGGATTATATTCTATTGGTTAGAGATAACTAACCTAACCCTTGTACATGGTATATGATAAAAGCATCTTATGCCATTGGCTTGACAAAGCAAGACTATGTTGTTGACTGAGCAATGAGTTAGTGCTGTGCTTCAATGATTCATTATCTTGAGATAAGGGCTGTGCCTGGGTTGTCATAGATAAGCAATAAAAGATAAGAGTCTAGATCATTGGCTATGTTGATGAGTCTAGACTTGTGATGTCATTAGTGATGTCATGGATCTGAATGTTCATCATGTGACTTGTCATGTGATCTATAGAGACTTGAGTTGGAGGAAAGAAAGAAAGAAATATGGAAAAAATGATGGAAAAATAGAAATAAAATAAAGGAGATATGTAGCATTTATAACATGATCCCCTTCTTAAAGATCGACTTTCAGATAATTGAAAGGAAGTATTGACCTTTCAAATATTAGTTTTTCACAATGGTAGAAGATATTGAAGAATTATGCTTTAGTCATGTGAAATTTTCAAGGTGCACTTGATTGTGACTTGTGAACAAAGCTACTATATCAGGTGCATTTTTGAGGTTGACAGCTGGTTCCCATATGTGTTTGTCTTCTTTATAACCCTTTTAATGGACTAGGTATTCAAGACATCTGTTCTTGAATCTTTAATCTATGATGAATTTGACTTTATATTGTTCTTCATGATCTTCAGCAATCAGAATTGGTTCAGGTTTAAATGTAGGTTGGCTTGTAAGGCATTTTTTGTATGCTTTAATATGTAATACATTTACAACTGGGTGGATTTTCATTGATGATGAAAGGCAAAGTTTATAGATGTTGGTTTCTTTTATGTTAATGATGTCATATGGTCTGATCCATTGTTTCATTAATTTTTGTGAAGCATAGAGTAGTTTTAGATTTTCTATTGAAAGCCAGACTTTATCACTGATAGAATATTGTGGTACTGTTGGGCAGTGTTTGTTTGCTTGAACTTTCATTTGGTTTTATACTTTTGATAAATTATCTTTGACTTGTTTGATTGTTTCTTTAATCTTTTCAACAAAATTGTTAGTGGTAGGTACCTTTGATTAATGTTGTTCAAATCCAAGTTGAGGTGTATAGGAATGTGTGACATCAAAAGGTGCCTTTTGTGTTGAGGTTTGCCTTTTTGAATTGTAAAAGAACTGTGCAATTGATAACCATTCAATTCATTCATGTTGCTTCTTTGATATAAAGAGATGAGGATATTGTTGAAGGTCATGATTCATTTATTCTGTTTGTCCATCTATTTGTGGGTAAAAAGCTATGGAAAGTTTGGTATAATTCCTAGCTTTTCGTACAAATCTTTCATAATATGTAATGTGAATTATGATTCATGATTTGAGATTATGGTTTAGAGTAGGCCATGAATTTTCCAGATGTGATTGAGATAGAGTTTTGCTGTCTTAAGAGCTATTATGGTTTTGTGACATGGCATAAATTCTGTTTCCTTCAAAAATCTATCAACTACAACCAAGATAGAATCATATCCATTAGATTTTGACAAATCTGTGATGAAATCTGCTAAGATGTCTTGCCATAGTCCATTAGAAATTGGGAGTGGTTGAAGCTTTCCTGGTGTTGCAAAGTTTGAATCCTTGAATCATACATAGTGGTCACAGTGTGAAACATAGTTTTTTTCCAAATGTTGATAGATGTGGCCATATGTATGATTGTTGGATTAGTTCTAGGATTTTGTCATAACCTGGATATTCTACAATGGATATATTAAAATATAATCAGAGGATTTCCAGTTTTAGTTTGTAATCATCCAATATGATGAGTTTATGGTTGTTATAATATGGTTCTTCTATTTTGGAGACCTCTTTTAAGATAAAGGTGTTGTTGGTTGTCATTTGAACTATCTTGATCATGAAATCAGAAATAAGCTGGATTTCTTGATTATCTTGATCTATTTTGTCAGCATGGTCTTTTTATCTGGATAAAGTGTTTGCTTTTATTATTTGAGTGCTTGCTTTATGAATCTATTTGAAGTTAAATCTTGATAGATATTGGACCCATTGTGCTTGTTTTTGGTTTAGATTCTGGTGTTTCATGAACTATTGAAGATTCACATGATTATTTCATATTTCAAATTCTTAGTATACTCCTTCAAGGTAATGTTGCTATTGTTCCAGTGCTCTGATGATGCTAAGCATTTCCTTGTCTGCTATAGGGTAGTTGCATTTTGCAAGGTTAAAGGAGTAGGAGAAGAATGCAACTAGATACCATTTATCATTTACTTGAATAGATAAGACTATGCCTGATGCAAAATCTAAGGCATCTGTTTCAAGGTGAAATTGTGCATCTATATCTGAATATGCAAGAATCAGTGCTATGGTGAATCTTTGCTTGAGTTCATTAAATGCTGATTCTTGCACTTGGGTCCAAATAAATGAAGTGTTCTTCTTAGTTTGATCTATGAGAGGTCTTGTGAGTTTGGAATATTCATTGATGAATCTTTGGTAGAAATTTGCTAGTCTGAGGAAGCTTCTAATGGCTTTAATAGAGAAAGGTGTGGACCATTTGAGGATAGCTTTCACTTTTGTGTTATTTATTTTTATTCCATTTTTATTTATGATTATTCCAAGAAATTCAACTTCTTTGGTTTGAAAGATATATTTTTTGGATTTGATAAAGAGATCATTCTCATTTAAGAGTTTAAAAACTTAAAGAACTGTTTTGTCATGTTTTTTCATGTTATTGATCTTTATGAAGATCATGAGGTCATTCATGTAGATGACAACTATTGTATTCATTTCTGCAAATATATCATTCATTATTGTTTGGAATGTTGCTGGAGAGTTGCAGAGTCCAAAGAATATTACAAGGGGTTCATAGGATCCTCTGTGGCATGTAAAAGTGGCTTTCCATTTATTGCCTTCTTTAATGTATATGTTGTTATATCCCTAATATAAATCCATTTTTGTAAAAAGCTTTGTACCTTTAAGCTTGTCAACAAGTTGGAAGATGAGCAGTAATGGATAGTTGTTCTTGCTGGTGGTTCATTAAGATATTAGTAATCTTGCACCATTCTCTTTTGTTCATCTTTCTTTAAGACAAAGAAAACTGGTGATGTTTATAGAGACTTGTTTAGTCTGATATATCCTTTTTGAAGTTGGTTATTGATAAAGTTGGTAACTTCTTGTTGTTCATCAAGAGAAAGTGGAATTCTTTGGGACAAAGAATACTAGTGATGTTTAAAAAGATTTGCTTGGTCTAATATATCCTTTTTGAAGTTGGTCATTGATAAAGTTAGTTACTTCTTGTTGTTCATCAGGAGAAAGTGGAATAATTTGACCTTTTTTTGATTCAAAATAATCTTTAAGATCTATAGCATGGTCCCAAGATTTTCTAAAGGGCATGCATTCTAATTCTTTCTTTGAGAATATATAAAGATATTAATGATATTCTTGTGGTACCATTTCTTCTATAGAAGTTTTCTTTGATTTGGGAGGGTTTTTCTTTTTGAGGACTTGGATATGTCAAATTGAATCTCATTTTTCTGATTCTATTTGACATATGAATGCAGATTTATCTTTCAATATAGTATAGTTTATTGGGCATCTTGATAGTTTGACTGTTCTGGTTATTCAATTAATTTCTGGATTATGGCATTTGAGCCATATGTAACAGATGAGTTGATGCTTTCCTGAGTCAGTGACTTTGGCAGTAACATATTCACAGTGTCCTTGATAATCTATAAGGATTTTTGCTATGTGGATTATGTTTCCAGCAGATTTGATATTGCATCTATATTATAGACTTTTATTGATTTTGGAAGCTGTTTAAGGGGTAGTTGAATCTTTTTGGCCCATGTTTGATCAACAAACATGATGTTGGCTTCATTGTCTAGTAAGGCTTGTGCCTTGACAAATCAATGGTGAAATCTAGGAGGAGCTATTCAGATAGGCATGATAATATCTTGTTTTGAGAATGATCTTATATTAAGATCTTATATGGATGAGGTACATCAGTTAATTTCTATAGATCTGAATTTGTTGTCTGCTCTTTTCATTGATGGTAGTTCAGCTACTTTGATTACTTCAAGAGAATGGATTTTTTCTATAATGAGTTGTGCAATTCAATCACCTGGGTTTATCTTAAATATTTATATTTCTTGATTGATTAACAGAACCATAAGGTTCCCTTAGTAATCAGAGTCTATGACTCTTGCACCAGTATGAATTCTAGATTTGATAGCTAAACTGCTTCTAGAAGTGATTCTTCTATAGGCATCTAAAGATATTGCTATTTGAATATTTGCATCAATAACAGATTGCTATTCTAGTGGAATTTCTTTAGATTTGGAGAAGTAAAGATCTAATCCTATGATATATTCTGACCTGTGGATTGGAATTTTTGTATTTTCTAATATTTTTCAAATTGGTAGTTTTGTAGGTGAGGGGATTTGCATGTTTTGTTCTAGATTCATTTTACAGACTTGAACATCCCAAGAGTTCAAGCCTATGGGACTTTTCCCTTGTGTTTGGAATTTTTCATGTTGAAGAAGAATACCTTCATTTCTTCATAATTCATGCCTCTAATGGCATAAGGAAGATCTCCATCTTCTAACTGCAAAGATTCAGAGTCTTCTGATTCAGAGTTGGAATCTGAATTCATGTCTAAGGCTTGAACTTTCCTTAATTTCTTAAATATTATGTTCTTATCTTTTGATCTGAGTCCTTTGATGAACTTGGATCTGTTCATTGGATAAAACTTGCAAAGATGAGAGTGTCTTTCTGTCTTGTGACATATGCAATATTTTTTTGAGCATTTGTCTGCCCAATGGCCTTCTTTTTTGCAATTGTAACATTTTACAATTTCTAACACATCTATATCCATAGCATATTCATCATGTCTAGATTAATATGAAGAAAATTTCTTCAATTGGAAGAAGAGACAGTACTCTTCTTTTGTTTGGCTTATTTGCTGAATTGTTTGATTCAGAACATTTCTTCTATGATGTCCTTTCTTGTATTGTTTTTGAGTAATCAAATTCCAAATTGTTCAGATATATGGGACTGGTGGAAGAGGATTTGCCATTTTAATATGAATGCATCTGTGGAGAGGCAATCCTATTTGAATTGACTAATCTCTCTAGTTGCCTAGTCTTTTTGTAACTATGGTCAGAAGATTTCTTCAATCTTCCTGGTTATGCATTGCCAACTTGTAAGCTCAGTAATTCCATCAATGAGCTTGGCAATTTCAACTTCTGCAAAGTATAAACCTTTGAATCCTTTTAGTCTTGATAGGATTGCATAGGCACATGTTTTGACATTTACTTTAGTAATAAAAATTCCTAGTTCTGCCATACTCAAGATGGAGTTGGTGAACTATTTTGGATTGCAATCAATCCATGCTTGGATTTTAGTCCACCATTCCTTGAACTTTGATGGAAATTCATCATAGTTTTTAGGGTCTGAAAATATTTCTACTTTTGATGATCCTATGAATGGTTAAGGTGGTTCTTGATTGTGGGATATTGTATTTGCCTATTGGTGGAGTTCAAGAAGTTGTTTAAAGTAATTTTATGCTTCTTGTTGCTTAGTTACAATATCAGTGAGTTACTGTGCTGCTGTTCTTAGATCAGCTTCTAAGTAAATTCTCTCAGTGTTTACTTAAGTGAGTTGTTGCTTGGTATTTTGGAGAGTATTTAGAATAGCTATTCATTTTTGTTGGATAATGCATGCTAATGGAGTGGTGGTTCCAGATGAGGCTGGGTTAGATATGTTAAAAGAGTAAAAGGTTTTTTAATTCAAGGAGTTATTTGTCTAATGAACTACTGTGTCTATATATATCTCTTAGTATAAATTGTGAAATATAGTGATGTCATAGAGTCTGTATGTAGTGATGGCCAATTGGTCACTACTACTCTAGGTGGGATTTATAGAGGTGGAATTTCTATGTCTTAAAGAGGATAGGCTTCCAGATCTTGATTTTCTTGATAAAGTTGTTGGATACATATGGTAAGCATTGAAATAAGAATGATAGTGATAAGAAAGATGGCTATAGTGAATAGTGAGTTCATCAATTACCAATCATTGTTATCATTGTTATTCCATGAGTTGTCAGCAATATTGAGGTCAATAGGTACTAGTGATTCTATTGTGAATCTATAGATGTGGTTGGATACTTTAAAGAAGAAACAGATGAAAACAAGTTGGTTTCTATTCTTGAAGATTATTGAAACAATAATTGCTATAAAATAGAAGAGTATTGTGATGGCAAAACTGAGAAGAGTGAATATGTAATTCATTTGTTTTCATAAAGTGTTTCTTCTTCTGAAGAGATTTCTTCTAAGGAAGATCTGAGAGTGAGGTTAATTCCTACTTATACTGCTTAAGCTCTGATCTATCAGGCTTTTTTAGCATAGGTTTCAAGTATTTCCTATTGCCTTTGTCTAGAAATAGGATAAATTTGGGGAGGAAGATGCTGAGGTGCTTGAAAGTATTCTCTCAAGTTAGCACTTGCTCTTTGATGAGTAAGAGATACTTTATTATTATAGGGAAAAGGGGCTCTAAGTTTGACTATGATAAATCTAGTGTCTATCATAGTTGTAATAGTAATGGTGAAGTAGGTTGAGGAGGAGGTGAGGGCAAGGTATAGAGATATGAGCACCAAAGTCAACACTGGGATTGTAAGGACAAACCAAAGTACAATCAATAGAAGGGTGAGGACAGAAATGTCTTTTTCTATTTGGTACTTGGTAGAGGTAATGTCAGACTAATGTTTGATTATGATTTGGCTGTTGGTGTCTATGTTCTTCAGTAGCAAGCTGTTGTAAGCCTAGTTCAATTCCTTTTTTAATAATATGATCAATATTTGCATTGATCTGTATTTTATGTAGAAGTTTGTGGATATTAGAACCAATGGTGATAGTATCTAATCCATGGTGGAGAGAGTGAGGGAGTGGAGCACACAAACAATAGTTAAATGATACACAGCTAGAGGGTAAGAGTTAGGTATGGATGAAGAGTGACTGTGATATGGGGCATGGAGTTATTCTTATAGAATATCAATCTAATAATTCACTCAAGGGAGTGGGTGACCTCTAAAGGGTGGATTATATTGGTGAATGGCTATATCAGTCAGACCAGTTTTGATTTTGTGATAGTAGTGAGTGAGCTAGTTGCTGCTCATAGTCTTTAGGTTTAACATTATTTGTGTTGACAGATGGAAAGGGTGAGAAGCAAGGCTCAACTCTATTGTATTTCTATATGACCTGGTGGAGTTCTTCATTTAGCTGGTAGTTTTGATTTATTCTGTGCTGATGTCAACTATTCTCTAATAGCTGTGTGCAATCAGTCAATATCAGGTAAGTGGAATATCTTCCTGCTTTATAATTACAACTAGGACTTTCTATCCAATATTCCTGGCATATGAGGTGCCAAATATAACTTGCAAGAGGGTGGATACTTATACCAGTAAGCATCAGTCTCATATTATGACCTATATCAAATATACTAACTAGTGACTAACTTCAGTGGTTAGAATGGTGAGTGTTGATAATGAAGTGTCATCAATGGGGTAGTCTTATCCTAATAAAGATTACAATCAAGATGAGATATGGAAGGGTGAAGGTAATAGAGGATAAGTCTTGTTCTAATAAAATGGTGAACTTACTACTTAGATTTTAGTTGACTCCAAGAGCAATATCAGTCATTTGCTGATAAGACAATAGGAAGAAACTCTGAAGTAAGCATTAACCTAAGTCAAGGTGTTCAGGGAATCCATCACTTACCTTCAGACAATGGAGATAATATAGTAGAAAGTGGAAGGAACTTTAAGGAGAACAAGACTAGAGGGGATACTTTTAGTTTGGCTATTTTATATATCATTCAATTAGAACTCTGAAGCAGAGCTTGAATTACATGAGGGCAGGCAAATAGATAACTGGATCATATCCTATTGGTCAGAGATAACTAACCTAACCCTTGCACATGGTGTATGATAATAGTATTTTATATTATTGATTTGATAAAGCAAGGCTATGTTGCTAACTGAGCTGCTGACTGAGTGATGAGTCAGTGCTGTGCTTCAATGAGTCATTATCTTGAGATAAGGGCTGTGCCTGGGTTGAGGGTATGATGTTATAGATAAGTGATAAGAAATAAGAGTCTAGATTATTGGCTGTGTTGATGTGTCTAAACTATAATGTTATTGGTGACATTATGGATTTGGATGTTTATCACATGACTTGTCATGTGATGTGGCTGTGTAAGTCATGTGACCTATGGAGACTTGAGTTGGAGGAAATGAAAAGAGAGATATGGGAAAAATAATGGAAAAATAGAAATAAAATAAAGGATATATGTAGTATTTGTAACAACTTCTATTTCACATCATGTGCAAGGATTAGATTAGTTATCTCTAACCAATATAATATGATCCAGTTATCTATCTACCTGCTCTCATATAATACAAGCTTTATTTTGGAGTTTGAATTAAATAATATATAAGATGGCCAAACTAGAGGTATTCTTCCCAGTCCTATTCTTCTTGAAGTTTTTCCCACTTCCTATTGGATAATCTCCACTATCTGAAGATATTGTGGCAGATTCTCTGGACATCTGGACTCAAGTTAATACTTACTTTAGTATTTCTACCTATTATCTTATTGGCACTCAATTGATATTGCCCTTTGGAGTCTAGTAAAATTCAAATAGTAAATTGGCCATTTTAATAGTTTTCTAAGTGGCATATACTTTGATTCTTTCTTTGAAAAGACATAGAAGTACTTGTGATATTCCTTTAAAACAAGTTCTTCCATTGGAATTTCTTTTGGCTTGGAAAAGTTTTTCCTTTTAAGAGCATGTTATTGAAATATACAAGCATATATATATCCAGAACATGACCAGGCTGAAAGTCTGCATTTCTGGATCATAGGTATATACTCATGTACTTTTATTTTGTTCTATCCCTATGCTTGTTCATATAATAAGCATGTGCTTCTTTTATTTTCTCCTTTTATATCTAATATATTTCTCTTCATATATAAAATACTTATACTATAGATAAGCACCTCAGTCTATTGCATAATGCATGTGATTGAGATAAGTTATTTACTACTATATATTACCTATCCAAGCTCATATATATATAGTCTTGACCTGATAGGTAATTCATTAGTCTGTTGTATAATACACATGACTAAATCTTGACCTGATAGATGCCACATATATCCAAATTATCCAATTTTACAGGTCATAAACCCTGCTCTTTTGCAATGATCAAATCATATACTCACCATATCCTTTATTGTCCCTGTCACCACTAATACACTGCCAAGCAATGTTTTAAAGCTTGATATCAAGGGCCTTAATTGGACTATATTCTCTTTCTATTTCTAGGTTGCTGTCAAAGCAAAGGAACTCTAGAGTCATTTCAACAAGACTATCCCTTGTCTGACTTACTCTAGCCTTTTGATGGCTGAGCAACAAGCAGAAGTTAGCAAGTGGACAAAAGACAAATGAATAGCAAAGCATTTGCTTATCCAATATATTTCTAACTTAACTTAACAGCACTACATATTCAAAAAAAAGATACTATGATAGAAATGTAGGACAAAATCAATAAAGAGTATATAGAGAAAGGCATATATGTATAGATAGATCTGCATATACAATTTCTTAAATTCAAATTCCAAAAGAATAGTAACATATATCAGTTCTTGGATAGTTTATGGACAAAGTGGAAAGAATTAGTGGCAGTTGGTGTCATGATTAATAAATCAGATTATCATTCAAATATTATCAAATTTTTTTCCAACTCCTTTGCCAATTTTGCTTTCAGTCAGCTAACTGCAATGTGGCTCTTTACAATCATGAAGACTTTTGATCCAGATATTCTTATTGTGATAATTGCTGAAGAAGCTGAGTGGCAGAGAGCCAAGTACCCTTCACATGCCAAATTAAAGGGCAGAGATAAGGTGATGGTTGTAACATCATCAAAAATGCCAAAAGGATACAGTTAAGAACATAATTGAGAAAATGGTATAAGAAACTCACCAAAATACTGAAAGTGTGGCTCAATAGAGCATATAGTAGCTTTTCACAAAGCAGACAAGAAATACACTAGAAGTGAGGCTGCTGCCCATGTTGCTGACAAAAATGATGATTTCAAAAATGGAGTTTTTGGTGTCCATGATGAGTCAAGTAATAATGAGAAAGAAGATGGTAATTGGTTCTCAATTACTAATAAAGATATTTTTGATAATGTTTGAAATTTTGAGAAAGCACAAGCATTGAGAATTGATGATAAAGTATCAGTCAATTGTACTGACCCTATTAAAGACCTAGGAGATATCATAATGGAAATAAATGATAATCAAACTTACCAAGATCAAATTGAAGTTTATGCCTCTAAAATAATATGTCATATCTCTTCCTATTGTAAGTATTTGGAGAATTTGCTGACATATCAGACAAGAAGTTTATAGCTGCAAACCATTAGAAATTTGTTGTGACAGAAGTTAGCAACATGATTATTGAAGTACCAAATAGATATGAAATATTGAAATTACAACTTACAAAAGTCTTGTTCTTACTGGAGGTTGGATATATACTAGTATTCATCAGTTATCTTGATGAGCTTGGGCTCTCAATAACATTTGTAGAAGATTTCTACACCATCTATGGATTAGATGGCAAAATGATTGGATAAATACCATATATCTTCAAAGAATTATATTGCATGGTATATAAGTATGATATAGCAAATGCTATAATTGAAATAATTACTGTAATGGAATTATATTGATATTTTGGGCATATAGCCCCATCAGTTGTATGACATCTAGCTGAAAATAGATTAGTAGCTGGATTGAGGGTAGATAACTCAAGAGATGAACCTATCTTCTGTAAATCCTACATTTATGCAAAAACAATACAAAGCTAATTGTGAAAGTTTATAAAGAAAAGCATGTCAAAGAGGTTGGTGCTTTGGTTTGGTTGGACATCTGAAGTCCTACACCAGTTGCTATACTAGAGGGCAGATGGTATTATATTACTTTTATAGACAATTACTTGCAACTTACCTCAATCCATATGCTGCATCAGAAGAGTAAAATATTTAACACATACCAGAAATTTGAAGCTTGGCTAGATTGCCAGCTTGCCATAAAGGTCAGGCTACTCCATTTGGACTATGATGGAGAATATCAAGAAAATTAGTTTGTACTTTACCTAAAGCACTAGAATACTATGCAATGTTTTATAGCAAATGACATACCATGGTATAATGGAGTTGTTGAATAGTTAAACCAGATCATTTTGGAGCATGTATGTGCACTACTTCATGTGAGTGGACTATCCAAGTTTCTGTGAGAAGAGGCAGTGCAACATGTTATTTAGTTAAAGAATAGAACATTCACCAAGATATTAGATGATTTGATATCATATAAAGTCACTTTTGGAAGGAAATCAGATCTAAGCCATATTTGTGAGTGGAAATCACATGCCTATGCTAAGACCAAGCATAAAAGTAAACTGGGTTGGAATATTGAAAAGATTAGGTAAATAAACATAGATGAACAATCAAAAAATGCTCACTAGATCTACTGGCCAATAAAGTGTATTGTTACTATCAAGCAGAACATTGACTAGGACCCATTGTAGTGCAATATTAAGGGGGAAGAAAACACCTCTAAATAGGACAATGTTACACAAGCATATATATATAGCTTTGAGTCCTATGCTACCAATGCTACAACTCTACTATTATCACCACCTGTCACATAGGCCACTATGTCCATTTTTCTAGCTCCATCTGTCTCATGAACTTCCAATCCTGCTGGTCTATTCTATTCAATATACATCCACCAGTTCAGCCAATGCATTCTTAATATCATCAATAAAAAGGCCATAATTCAACATCATTGTATAATATCCAGCTCCCTAGTCATATTGATAAAATCACATATGATCTTGACAGAGGCCTGACTATACTTGAGGGGAAGGGATCAGCTGACCAGATTCTTGCTGTAAACAACTACAATATCAATGTCAAATTAGTACTTGAAACAGCCAACTTACTATTTGAACCTTACTTAACTCCAAAGGCAATATTGGTCAAGTGCTGATAAAACAATAGGCTGGTGGTACTGAAGTGAGTGTCAGCCTGAGTTTAGGTGTCCAGGGAATCTGCAACTATACCTTTAGACAATGGAGATTACCCAATAGAAAGTGGGAGAAACTCTAAGAAAGACAAGACTAGAGGAGATACCTCCAATTTAGCCACCTTGTATACTATTCAATTAGAACTCTGAAGTGGAGCTTGAATTACATTAGGGTAGATAATAGATAACTGGATCATATCCTATTGGTCAGAGATAACTAACCTAACCCTTGTATATAGTGCAAAATAAAAATAACTTGTATTATTGGCTTAATAAAGTAAGGCTATGGCTGCTGACTGAGTGATGACTTGGGGCTGAGTCAGAGTGAGTCATGATGTGTCACTATCTTGAGATAAGGGTTGTGTCAGGATTGAGGATATAATATTATAGATAAGAGATAAGAGATAAGAGTCTAGATTGTTGGCTGTGCTGATGAATTTAGACTTGTGATGTCATGGTAACATCATGGATCTGGATGTTCATCATGTGACTTGTCATGTGATGTGGCCATGTAAGTCACATGACCTGTGGAAACTCAAGTTAAAAAGAATAAAATGACAAGTAAGGAAAAAATAATGGAAAAATAGAAATAAAATAAAAGAGATATATAGCATTTGTAATAGTACTTATGCTAAGTGAAATGATTACTAATGCTGAGGCACTTGAACCAGCCTCACTTACCAAAGCAAAATGTCACCTAGAATAGCTCCAATGGAAATAAGGCATTTATAAAAAAACTAGCTATATTACAAAATGCTGGTATATAGGAACTAGTTGACCCTTTTGCAGGTGCAAATATTGTTGGATAAAAGTGGGTATTCCATATGAAGAAAGATGCTTCCAGAAATATTATCTAATATAAGACATACCTTATTGTGTAAGATTTCTTACAAATCCTAAATATTAATTATTTTAACACCTATGTCTCTGTTGCCAAGCTCATATCTATTTGAACCATACTCACACTTGCCACCTGCCTCAATATGGAATTGCATCAAATTAACATCAAGAGCATATATCTAAATAGAGAACTACAAGACAATGAAAAAATATACATATATCAGTCATCTAGATATATAGACTCAAATCATCTGATTATGTCTGTTGACTGTACAAAACACTCTATGGACTCAAACAAAGAGACTATTATTAGCACCAGAAACTAGTCAAAATTCTTGTTACAAATGCTACATATCACTTTTATTTTATTTCTATTTTCCCATTATTTTTCTCTTATTTCTCACTTTATTCTTTCCAACTTGAGTCTCCATAGATCATGTGACTTACACAGCCACATCACATGACAAGTCACATGATGAACATCCAGACCCATGATATCACCAATGACATCACAATCTAGATCCATCAACACAGCCAATGACCTAGACTTTTATCTCTTATCATTTATCTATAATATCATACCCTCAATCCTGACACAACCCTTATCTCAAGATAATGACTCATTGAAGCACAGCACTAACTCATCACTCAGTTAGCAGCTCAGTTAGCAACATAGCCTCACTTTATCAAACCAATAGCATAAGATGCTTTTATTATATACCACATGTAAGGATTAGATTAGTTACCTCTGACCAATAGAATATGATCCAGTTATCTATTTATCTACCCTTATTTATTTCAAGCTCCTCTTTGGAGTTCTAATTGAATGGTATATAAGGTGGTCAAATTGGAGATATCTCCTCCAGTCTTGTTCTCTTTGGAGTTTCTTCCACTTCCTACTGGGTTATCTCTACTGTTCAGAGGTATAGTGATGGATTCTCTAGACACCTTGACTCAGGTTAACACTTACTCCAGCATCCCTGCCTATTGTTTTATTAGTGAACAACTGATATTTCCCTTGGAGTCAACTAAGATCCAAGTAGTAAGTTGGCCATTTCATTAGCACAAGACTTATCCTCTACTCCATTTTCACCCTATCCACCATCACTCTTCTTAATCCTAATCTTCATTAGAATAAGACTATCTTGTTGACAATACTTCATCATCAACATTTGTCACTCTAATTACTAAAATTAATTACCAGTTAATACACTTGATGCAGATCATAACATGAGATTGATGCTTACTGTTATAAATGTCCACCCTCTTGCAAGTTATATTCAGCACCTCATATGCCAGGAACATTGGATAGGAAGTCCCAGTTGCAGTTGTAAATCAGGAAGACATTCCACTTACCTAGTATTGACCAGTTGCACACAATTGTTAGAAAATAGCTGATATTAGCATAGGATAAATCAAGACTACCAGCCAAGTGAAGAACTCCACCAGATTATAGCAAAATACAACAGAGTCAAGCCTCACTCCTTACTGACTGCATCTATTGATTCAAATAATATTAAATTAGAAGACTATAAGTAGTAACTAGCTTGCTTAATATCACCACAAGATCAAGACTGGCCAAATTGATATAGCGACTCACCAGTATATTTCATCCCTCAAAGGTCACCGATTCCTTTGAGTGAATCATTAGATTAGTATTCCATAAAAATAGCTCCATATCTCATATCATAGCCATTCTCCATCCATATTCAATTCTTATCCTCTAGCTGTATGTCATCTAACTATTACCTGCATGCCCCAACCCCCCACTCTCTTTATCATGTATCAGATACTACCACCATTGATTCTGATATCCATGAACTTCTATATAAGATATAGATTAATATGAACATTGCTCATATTATTAGAGAAGGGATTGAACTAGGCTTACAACAGCTTGCTGCTGAAGAACATAGATATCAATAGCCAAATCATGATCAGATACCAGCCTGACACCACCTCTACCAAGTATCAAATAGAAAAAGACATTCCCATCCTCACCCTCCTATTAATTGTACTTGGATTTGTCTTTACAACCCCAGTGTTGACTTTGGCACTCATATATCTACAATTTGCTCTCATCTCCTCCTTAATCTACCTTACCATTACCATTGCAACTATGATAGACACTAGATCTATCATAGTTGAACTTAGAGCCCCTTCTTTCTATAATAATAGAGCATTTCTTACTCACCAAGGAGCAAGTAACAACTTGAGAGAATACTTTCAAGCACCTCAGCATCTCTCTCTCCAAACTTACCCTATTTCCAGATAAAGGCAACAGGAAATACTTGAAGCTTATGCTAAAAGAGCCCAACAGATCAGAGTTTGAGCACCACAGGTAGGAATTAACCTTGCTTCTAGATCTTTAACAAAAGAAAGCTCTTCAGAAGAAGAAACACTTTATAAAGATGAATAAATTACATATTCACTCTTCTTATTCTTGCCATTATAATACTCTTTTGCTTTATAGCAATTGTTGTTTCAACAGCCCTTAAGAACAGAAATCAATCTGTTTCCATCTGTTTCTCCTGTAAAGCTTTCAATCATACTTATAGATTCACAATAGAATTGCCAATATCTGTTGAACTTAACATTGCCAACAACTTGTGAAATAATAATAATAACAATAATTGGTAAC